>JADBJO010004214.1:174633-177133 GCA_016801955.1 Conus betulinus | reverse complement strand
GGCATTTATCTACAGTATGGCCTGTCTCATCAGGCCAACGCCGTGGTTTTTTTTTTCCACCCAATCAGATGAAAGTTAACGGAATTAGGTAACCCGACATGCACAACTTGATGTTATGTTCAGTCATCATTGTGGTCTCGTGCAGCAATGAGAGCAATGTCTTCTGGATGGTAGGTGGCATTCTCACTTCTCGTATTGATGTCGCATTTCTGGCGCCCTTTACGCGACGTTACTCGCAGGACTGACAGCGCTTTGTTGCGGGGATGACGAAAGAGGAAAAGACAGCACAGGATTTCACCGACAATCACTTCGCTTTCGTATTTACACCGAAGAGTAAAGAGGCGTGCTTCGGAATTATTAAACGAGAACTAGGGAAGGGAAAGCCCGGACCTGGAAGAGAGAGATCCTTGAATCCGCCAAAGATCCGAACCTTGAATACGCACTACAATTAAATGTAGTCGTCCTTTGAGTTTAGTTATATTCCATCATTTTCTACGGATTTCGTTTTTTCAATTCGCGGGGTAGTAATGTATTTTTTTTTGCAGGAAATTGTTGACAGATGACCCAGGACAGACAGAAAAAACCAACGGACGCAGAGACAAAAACAGTTTTTTCCTTGGGGAGGTAATAGGGGGCGATGAAGGAAACCATGGGCCAGGAACCGTTCTAGTGGAAGTTAACATGGTGTGGGTCCTAGTAGGAAGTCCAGGACAGCGGTTCGGTTACGAAAAAAAACAAACCAAAACAAACAAACAAACAAAAAAAAAAAACGAGGAAAGATTTGTTTTGTCCCAGAGCAAAGGCTGTGGCAGGGTTTTTTATACCCTGTCCCGTAGCACCGAAAGGAACGGCCTTGAGGTGGTGTCTTCAGAGCTGTGCTGAGCTTCAAGTTTCAGGGTTTCGTTACACCCCGGAATGTGACTTCGGGGGGGGGGGGGGGGGGGGGGGGTGCGAGTAAGGGAAATAAATAGGATAGGAATAGTGGTCATAGCGGTAGAGTGGGGGGAAATAAAAAAAGTAGAGGTGGACCGGGAATGGGTGGGAAGAGGCTCAGTCAAAACGGTGGTGGAAGAGAAGGATGAATAGCGGTGTTGGAAATGTTTAACAGAAAGGGCTGAGGGACGACCGACGGGGAATAGGGAGGGAGGGAAGGGGCCTGTGGTGGCGGTGCCAAGCCATCTGGGGGATGTTGAACGTTGTCTTGATAGGAAAAAGTGCAAAAGCACTGTTTTGGGTTCCCTGCAGGCTTTCATTACAATCGTATTTGTGGGAAATTAGGCTAATTTTCCTATCCCCTATCATTTTGAACTGTAGTATGAATGCCCCCGGTTGCGGGGAACATAAAGAAATCCCCACTTGTGCTGTCCCCCCCCCCGCTTGACCAGTCTATTGTGCTGCACAATCATTTTTTGTTGTAAATAGCATTGTAACTACGCCGACCATAAAAGGGATTTTAAAATGAGACGGTTGTGGTTGTAAACAAATTAAATAAAGAATTACATTGGTGGCTGTGCTTGCTGGCTGTTGCAGTTCCAGTTGAGATTTTGCCTTGGCGTTTTGGTGTGTGTATTAAACGAACGCCCATGGTTTTATGTTTGCATTCATTAGCGGCGTATTGCGGGTTGTATTGTATTCCATTCGTATTGTCAAGAAATCAGGAAGCGTGTGATCCGAGACGTTTTCGATGTGTTGGGGCTGGGCTGTTGTGGTGGCAAAAACAAAAAAAAAATTGAAGCAATCGTGGGGGGCGGGGCGTCGAGGTGGGTTCAGTCGAACATATGGCTGTGTCGTGGGTTTATGGTGTGTGTGTGTGTTGTGTTTTTACAGTGTGACCGATGTGTGTGCTCACTTGTGTGTATGGTCAATACAGCTGGGGATAGATGCTTGATATCGGTTCTTGAGGAGAGAGAGTGTGCTGTATGCATAGGAGAGAGCGTGTGATTGTCATCGTATTTGTGCTAGTTTGGCTGAAACAAGCCGTATTACAAAGATATGTGTTCGTCCTCTACACACGATGACGTGCTTTTTAAACATTTAAGTATAATATAAAAAGTTATAGGTATTAGTATAGGTTATTAGTATAGTATAGTATAGTATGTATAGTATAGTATAGTAGTATAGTATAGTATAGTTTAGTATGTAAGTATTTAATACGATTTTATTGCAGATGAGATGAGTTGCATTGCATTAATTGTGTTGTATTTCAGTTGCATTATTTTGCCCTTGCGTTATATGTATTGTATTACCAGCCACATCGTTTATGTTGCCATTTCATTAACATGCATTGCGTTGCATTGTTATTCCATTTCGATTGTGTCAAGGTATTTTTACATTGCATTGTTTTTGCCTGTGAGGTAACTGTCAAAATATGTGTATGTGTGTGTGTGTGTTGTGTGTGTGTGTGTGGTGTGTGAGAGAGGAGAGAGACGGAGAGAGAGAGAGAGAGAGAGAGAGAGAGATGAGAGAGAGAGAGAGATACCGGAGAGATGAGGAGAGAGAG
>JADBJO010004214.1:157133-159633 GCA_016801955.1 Conus betulinus | reverse complement strand
GATTTTAGCGTTTGTTCCACTTCCTGTGAATGTGCGGGCGTGTGTGTGTGTGTGTGTGTGTGTGTGTGTGTGTGGTGACCTGTTTCTTGGATTTCCTTTTTGCCAGCTCGTAGTAGCCCAGCTATGATCCCGTGTAGTCCGCTGGGCGTCATACAGTTAAAAGATTAAGAGATCAAACTTCTGGAAACGGATGTGACCTTCATGTGCACCTCCTCCTGCCAGGGACGATACTCGGGTGCCTAGTCAGCTCATCAGTAGATCATCACGTTCGCAATCCGGTGGTATCGAGTTCGAATCCCGCGGATGCCCAGAATCGACATTCGGCCAGTTTCATCAAAGAGGTGTCACTGCCAGCGGACCAGTCCATATACGCCGCATCAGATGTGCTAGGCTACTGGAAACAGTGCGCGGGGGGCTTACGGTTCGGCCTTCTTGGACTGTGGGGGTCTGTGTGGGTCTGCACTAAAATGGTGGTATGGTGTGTGGTGGAGAAGACGTATGACTATATGTCTGCTGGATTCAGCATGCACTTGATGTTCGCTCATCGGTCCTCTCTTTAAATGTGTAAGTTTTTTGCCCCCCGTGGTTTATGACAAAGGATCTCCGCACAGCGAGGTTCATGTTTTGGTGGTGCGTTCGTATGATTATGGTTCGTGTTATTGCTGTTCGTAGGACCGAGGGCTTACAGAATGAAGTCTTGTTCTTGTACTTAACAACAACAAAAAGGGTCTTTTAGTTATCTGTCTTTAACGTGTGAATGTTTCTGGTGGTATAAGAGAGGTTCACTTTCTCTATCCCACGCTAGTCTGCCGAGTTCATTATCTCAGTGTGCCGTATCTGCTGACAAGGGTGTAGGGTGCACGTGAGAGCTGGAAATACGCTTTCTGTTTTGGTTTTGTCTTCCAGCCTCCTATTTTTCCACATATAAAAATAAAATTCTTTCAATATTTTTTCTTTTTTTTTTTTGTAAAGGTCGGGCCTCCATCTTCCTCTCTCCCCCCTCTCCCCCCCCCCCCCCCCCCCCCCACAACAAGTAACCACAACTCTCGCACACATGCAGGTCTGTTCTGTTACTAATGGGCATTCGTAGGTGGACTTTTAGAATTCTGGCGTTTGATACAAAGCGTCAGGGCTTATATATATGTTCTATTGTTGCTGTAGTGACACATTCACCCCGTGTATGCGAAAAAAAAAGAGAACGGAAGGAAGAAGGGTAACAGACAGAAAGTAATACGGAAAGAGAGAAGGAAAGAGGAGGAAAGAAAGACAGACCGCAAGATAGAGAGACAAGGAGGCAAGAAAGAAAGGAAAAAGAAGACAGAAATAAAGTAGAAAGAAAAAAAAATGGATGTATGATAGTGATTGACCTTACAGGGGTAGACAATGTGATCAAGGTAAAGGAAGAAAGAAAAAAAGAAGACAGGAAGAAAGATAGAAAGAAAAAAAAATGGATGTATGATTGCGATTGACCTTACAGGGGTGAACAACGTGATCAAGGTGTTGTGTGCCGCCCTCACCGACCACAAGATAGTCTTCTTCTCCGACAGCTACTGTCGTCTGACGGTTGCCGGCCGAGCTCTAATGGCGCTTCACTACCCCCTCAAATACAGGTGGGTGAGGAAGGGCTTTGGAAGGAGGGAGGTTTGGGATGGTCGGTGATGGGTTGACGAGAGCGGTCCGGGGGAGGGGGGGGGGGGGGGGGGGTGCGGGGAGGGGGGGGGGAGCGGCGGCGGAGCAGTGTGTGTGTGTGGTTCCCGTGCATGAAAGGATGCTTGAGTGAGTTGTGGTGGTTGGTGAAGGTGGTGGTGGTGGTGGTGGTGGTGTATGTATGTGCGTGTGTGCGTGTGTGTGTGTGAACACACGCGCAACCCACCAATCAACTAGCCAACACGCAATTCCCGTTTTTTTTGTTGTTGTTTTTTTTTTTTAGACCTGGCCAAGATCGTGCTAGTGTTGGTAATTCCACGAGAGAAAAAAAAAAAAAAAAGAAAACTAAACCGTGTGGGAAGAATGTTCACCTAAGCCCCCTTCCCCTTCTGAATACCTGATGAGGATGTTAGCATATGCACATAAGAAAAGGAACCCCAAAACATATAAAATGCAGTGTAGTGCACACAACACTCGTCTTTGAAACGAAAGGAAGGCCCTAGCTTTTCAGCATCCGACAGGTCGGACTCTTCTCTCCGTCCCCCTTTTGCACTGGGCGGTGATCAGCGGCCAGATTGCTGCTTGTTTGAATGGGAATAAGAGGCCAAGATCACGTGAGCGTGACGTGAAAGAACTCGCGGCCAATCAGCAAAGGGTTAGTTGCCTCTGATACCATTGTTGAAGAAAAAATTACAGAACGGAAGAGCCTGTAAGTAATGACTGAAAAATCCTGTAGACAAGGAAAGGAAGCTTTATATGGTAGGAAAATCAAGTATGAATGGAGAGAGAGAGAGAGAGAGAGAGAGAGAGAGAGAGAGAGAGAGAGAGAGAGAGAGAGAGAGAGAGAGAAGGC
>JADBJO010004214.1:144633-152133 GCA_016801955.1 Conus betulinus | reverse complement strand
TGACCCGTGATTACCTGTGATGGTAGAACCTGTTGCCTGATTTGTTGTTAACTATGAGGGTAGATCCTGTTGCCTGATCTGTTGTTAACTATGAGGGTAGATCCTGTTGCCTGACCTGTTGTTACCTGCAATGATAGATCCTGTTATCTGACCTATTATTACCTGGGATGGTAGATCCTGTTGCCTGACCTGTTGTTACCTGTGATGGTAGATCCTGTTGCCTGACTTGTTGTTACCTGTGATGGTAGATCCTGTTGCCTGACTGTTGTTACCTGTGATGGTAGATCCTGTTGCCTGACCTGTTGTTACCTGTCATGTTAGATCCTGTTGCCTGATATGATGGTAGATCCTGTTGCCTGACCTGTTATTACCTTTGATGGTAGATCCTGTTGTCTGACCTGTTGTTATCTGTGATGATAGATCCTCTCACCTGACCTGTTGTTACCTGTGATGGTAGATCCTGTTTCCTGCCCCATTGTTACCTGTGATGGTATATCGTGTTACCTGACCTCTTGTTACCTGTGATGGTGTATCGTGTTACCTGACCCGTGTTACCTGTGATGGTATAGCTTGTTACCTGACCTGTTGTTACCTGTGATGGTAGATCCTGTAGCCTGACTTGCTACCTGTGATGGTAGATCCTGTAGCCTGACCTGTTGTTACCTGTGATGGTAGATCCTGTTGCCTGACCTCCTGGCTGCGGACTATGCCTTTTCCCCATCCTCCACGAGTGTGTCTCCTCCCACACGGCGGGTGAGTAGAGCGGGTCTGCCCCTGCACTGTAGAAAGAATACTGTCTCCCAGTCTCTGTCCGTGCGTCTGTCTGTAAGATAACAGGGATGCTTGGTTTACTCAGGGAAAGAGCCCCGAGTTCTTAGTCAAAACCCGCTAGCTCTCAACATTAGAAGTTGCCATTTTCTCTTGTCAGCTGTCACCTTTTTGATTGCATAATCACTTGTTTTAGTTTCAGTGTCATTAAGGAGGTGTCACAGTGTGCTGTGTGTGTGTGTGTGTGTGTGTGTGTGTGTGTGTGTGCTGTGTGTGTGTGTGTGTGTGTGTGTGTGTGTGTGTGTGTGTGTGTGTGTGTGTGTGTGTGTGTGTGTGTGTGTGTGTGTGTGTGTGTGTGTGTGCTGTGTGTGTGTGTGTGTGTGTGTGTGTGTGTGTGTGTGTGTGTGTGTGTGTGTGTGTGTGTTTCCAGGACAAGGAAATCCGGGCCGTGTTCCTGCGAATGTTCGCCGAGTTATTCGCCGGCTACAGAGCTAGTCTGGCCGTCATCCGCATCCACCCTGAACCCTGCATCACCTTCCACAAGGTGGGTACAGCCAGGCGTCTCTGTCAGCCGGCAAAGCTTTGGGCCCTTACTTCTGTCCCTGGCTTTTGTTTTTTGTACGTGATCTTTGGTCCCTTCTGTCTGTCCCTCACTTCTGTCTTGTACATACTAGCCTTTGTTCTGCTTCGTCTTTCCCCTAGACTCCTTGGTCTCCTATTTCTGTTCTTACTTGTAACTCGTTATAGTCTTTGGTCCCCAATTTATGTCCCTTACTTTTGCCTTTTTACATACTCTTTGGTCCCCCACTTATGTCCCTTACTTTCTGTCTTGTACATACCGTTTGGTCCGCTACTTCTGTCCCTTACTTTGTCTTGCCCATACCGTTTGGTCCACTATTTCTGTCCCTTATACTCCTTGCTGCCCTACTTTTGTCCCTTACTTCTGCCTTGTACAATACTGTTTGGTCCGCTACTTCTGAAATATTTTGTCTCTGTATCCCAGACTGACTTTCAAACAAAGACTGTCTCCCGTGAAAGATACAGTTTGAAGTTGGTTTTTTTTTTTTGGTGATCCGTCCCCATTTTTAAGGATTTGTGGTGGTCCCATCAGTTTTTAAGGACGTAGTCGTTATTTACACGTTTCCTTTAAAAGCTGGTTTAAAAGTTACGCAGCTTAATGGCCGTGAAGGATTTGTGGTGGTCCATCAGTTTTTAAGGATGCAGAGGTCGTTATTAACACTATTTTCTTTAAAAGCAGGTTTAAAAGTTACGCATCTTAACGGCCGTAGGATCGGCGAAATGTTAAAGGTTCACCGTGTCTAGGGCGCAGAACTATGGAAGGCAGAGTCTACTTCTCCTTCTCTGATATCTTTTATCTGCTCTGAACAGAATCAGGTACCCATTCACTGATGAGTGAACAGAGAGTTTTTTTTTTTCAAGCCGTAAACATCCAACCCGATGAGTGGATCGAACTCACGGCTGTCAGCTCCATAGCCGAACGCTGGTCATTCAATGGCTGACCCCATCTGCCTTAGGTCCTACTGTATCTCTTTTAATAACAGGCTGTACGCATGGTACGGTTTGTCCGATTTGAAAAGTGGCTGAAAGAACTGAAAAGAGAAATGAAGTGGGAGAGCGGAAAGGCGAGGAGATCATGACATGAAGCAATTCAAAATGACAACATGGTGGTGTTTATCGCCAATATTCTGTGCTGTTTTCAGGCTCATTTCCAGGCTCATAACCATCAACATTCCGTGCCGTTCATAGGCTCACGCCTTAGCAGATGGTCCGTATTCTGTGTCATTTACAGGCTTATATCTTCGTAGGTAGTTACCAACACACTGTGTCGTGTTCAAGCACATGGTGGAATAGACAGTTACCAGTGTTGTTGTGTGTCGTTTTTAGATTTATTCAATGGTAGGCAAGTCACCAGAATTTTATCTTGTTTACAGACTTCTTTTCTGGTAGACCGTCACCAGCATTTCATGTCGTTTACAGGCTATATTTTGGTAGATAGCCATCAACTTTCTGCCTGCTTTACATGCTCATCATTCCGTGATAGTCGCCAACACTCTGTGTGGTTTACAGGCTCATGTCCTTGCAGAAGGTCACCAACATTTCTGTAATTTTCAGGTTCATTTCCTGCCAGACAGTTACCAAACCTCTGTGAGGTCTAGAGGTTACTTTTCTGGTGGACAGTCCCCTACATTTTCTGTGCCGTTTTCGGGCTCAGTTCGCCGTAGACAGTCACGAAAATTATATGTGTGATTTACATACTCTTGTATCATAGAGAATTACGAACATTTGTGTCGTTTTCAGGTCCATTTCCTGGCAGACAGTCACCAAGATTCTCTGTTGTTTTCAGGCTTATATCCTGATAGACAGTCAGTAACACTCTGTGTGGTTTACAGGCTCATTTTCTGGTATACAGTCACTACAGTTCTGTGTGTTTTTCAGGCTCATATCCTGGTAAATAGTCACCAATATCTGTGCGGTTTACAGGTTTATTTCCTGACAGATACAACAGCAAGACTATGTGGTTTACAGGCTCATTTCCTGACAAGACACAACAGCAAGACTATGTGGTTTACAGGCTCATTTCCTGACAGACACAACAGCAAGACTATGTGGTTTACAGGCTCATTTCCTGGGGCAGCGGGGACTGACGGAGGAGGAGTTTGTGGTTCGTGTTCTGGACGGCATGGCCTTCAGCACGTTCGTGGTGGAGAGAGGGTCACCGTACAGGGTCTGCGACATCTTTGACGAGGTGGGGCTGGATTGACCATCTCTGCTCTTTACCAGTTTCTGCGTGCATTGATCTGTCTGTCTGTTTCCCCCTGTCCCCCCTTTCTGTTTCTTTCTCTATATGTTGATGCAGTTTGGGGAGATTTTGTGAGTGATTGTTCGTTCTTCATTTTCATTGTCCTGAATGTTAGAAAAGTGGTTACAGACTCCGAATCAAAAACTTACTTGAATGTTGTTTGTCTTGCCTACAGAAGAAGACCAAAGACGTGGAAAAGCGTCGTGTTTTGTCTTGTAATTTGTTTGTCTTTTTCGGTCGGTGGAACAATAAATCTTCTTTTAAATCTGGTTTCAATTTCTGCCTGCAGTTCTCCCCCCCCCGTTAAAACATACTCATGGAGGGCTAAGGATAAAAGAGAGGAGAGACTGAGGAAGGAAGCAGGGAGGGAGTTTCGGCGAAAAGCGCTGAAAGAAAAGAGGTCTGTAAAGTGAAGATGTTTAAACTTCTCACTGACTGCGTTATATAGGCACCACTCCTCGTTCTCTCTTGTTGAGAGAACCGCCGGCGTAATGCCTCTGGATTTAGGTCGCACTTCGTGTCCTGGGCGTAAACCAACAGCCGTTCACCCAGTGTGGCCGTGGTCGTCTGCCTGTTAGAAGTGAACAGAGGCCCACCGTTTGTGAACAGAACGGTGTTGCTACCACCACGGGACATTACGAATGTTCCGAACGAAATGCCGATACACAAAGCTTGAGTTTCGCAGAGCAAAACGGCTCTATTTTGTCGGGATTTTAGACAGAAATATCAAACCCAGAGCAGGAATAAAGACTTTTTTTTTAAAACATCAGACTGGAATCAGAGTGGGAAGGCAGTTTGGATAAGTGTTTTTTCATGCTCTTCAGTCTGTCCCGGTCTGTCCCAACACAAAGCATTGAATGAACCGACACTTGTACGCACAAGTCACAATGTCTTCTTCAGCATATGCCTCCCAGCATAGTTTTCGGTGCCCCCCCCCCCCACCCCCCGCCCCAGAACCACGAGGGATCGACATTGACAAATCTCTTCCTCTCTCATCTATGACCTTGACCTGATGATTTCGAGTCAGTCGTAGTTGGTAGGTTGAAGGGAACAGTCATTTGATGGACATGATTGCGTCTTCCTGAGAAAGACGCTGCCTTTTGCTGGTTCCAAGTTTAAGCAATCATTGTCGTCAGTAAGGGGCTCGGTATGTGGTATCCTGCGCATGTTCGATCAGAACAGGCACTACCGAACATCGCCAGGGTGACTTAGCAGCTGTGCAGCGTCTTTTCTTGTCGGTTTTCTCATGGCGGCCTGATATCGGTAGCCACCTTGTGGACTGCGTGTGTAACATGCCAGAATCACACTACGTAAGAAACGCAACTTGTTCACCATCTTCAAACATTGTTTCTCTCCGTTGCGTTTTCATTCCTTCAAAAACGAATTTTTGAGTATAATGAGAAAAAGACTTTAATGTTGTATAACTGCTACTAAAGAAGCAAACAAGCTGAGACATTTATTGTTTAAACGAATCTGACCTTAATGTTTGATTTCACGAAGCTGTCTTTCAATGGGAGGGGGCTTTTAACAGGGGCCTCTTGTTCAAACCCTGTTTGATAACTTCCCATAGTGTGTGAGTGAGTGAGTGTGTGAGTGAAATGTGTGTGTGTGTGTGTGTGTGTGTGTGTGTGTGTGTGTGTGTGTGTGCGTGTGCGTGTGTGTGTGTGTGTGTGTGTGTGTGTGTGTGTGTGTGTGTGTGTGTGTGTGTGTGTGTTTTTTTTTTTCTCTTTGAATGGCGGAACCGGAATGACAGGCGAGGAAAGCAATGATATCAGATGAGAGAGAGATAGAGAGAAGAGAGAGACAGATTAGAATAGAGAGTCAGAGCCATCAGAGAGAGACGTTGTGGCAGACAAATTATGATATCGTTATCGTCATTGCCAAGGCCTTGCTTAAGGAGTCGAGTATTTACAGACTGGCACAATTAAATTAGATTGATTTGTGAATTTGTATTGTATCTGAAAGTTGATTCTCCTCATTTTCTTTCATATGGCCATCAAGGAACAAGCCAGATGGTGGAAAGGTGACATATTAAAATCAAAGGAATGGGACTGTTTTAGGCGGTTGAGGCTGGCGCAAAGATAGGGTGACGGGTGAGTGCAAAGGCCTGAAAGGTGTGTCAGCTTAGGAGAAGGTCATACATTTGAAGATGGTTTTTGACTTAATCAGTGAAGGTTCCCCCAAAGCAAGGGAAATAATTGGCGAGGAGTTGTTTTTGTATCAGTTATCAGTTTCACATGAACAGCTGGCTCAAATTTGGGTAGGCCTCAAAACGCTTACATGGTAATGGCAATGCTGCGTGTAGCCCAGCTGATCGCAAAGAGCCATATCAGGGCAGTCACTGTGTTGAAGTCAACTCACAAGTCATTCAAAAAAAAATAATAATAATCATTCACACAGCCCTAAAACACACCTAAAAACACATCGGAAATTGTGTTTAAAGTCTTTCCTCTGTACAATCTAAAATCAGATGGAAAATGTTAATCTCTGTCGGAAATTCACTGATCACATCAGGTGGGACATCTCTGAACAAGGTTTTCAAGGAGTCTGCCTTAAAGGGTTTTCTATCTCACATCATGCAAGTCCCAACAGTCTAAAAGAATATGTTTGGCCTTGAGTGCTACATGACATGGAATGCACCACGGAGCTTCTTCACCTTTTAACAGATAAGAATGGGTTGTGAAAGGAATGGACTCTATGCAAACGACACACAACTGTTTCTCCTATACGGCCACCACGGGAACACGGTAAAAACTTTCAGGTTTGGACGGATTTTGTGGATTACATAGGGTTTCAGTGCAACATCCTAATTGTGGCGTGTGGTTTGTCGTCCAGGTGTACGCCACGGTACAGGACCAGCTGTTGGCGGAGAAAAAAAAATGATCCCAGTCTGACCACAGAACACATCCGGTCCTTGGCTCACCAGTTCTACCTCAATGTGCGTTGTGTGGCATTGCCTGCATGTTTTGATGTTAATTTTTTTAGATGCTGGTTGCCATTGAAAAAAAACAACAAAAACAGTTCTTTCTTCTTTCGGTTTTTGTCTTCTTTCTCTCAGTTTTGTGTCTCTCTGTCTTACAGCCTGTGTGTGTGTGTGTGTGTGTGTGTGTGTGTGTGTGTGTGTGTGTGTGTGTGTGTGTGTGACCCTCCCTTTCTGCATACGTTTGTGAACTTATTTAGAAAAGCATTTCTAATCAAATCTTGCTATCATATTTTGTTCGGAGGAAATACGTGAAACCTGTTGTTCAACATGAACATCAATAATAACAATAATGATAGCAGTATGGTTGTACTGGGGAGAGTCATCATCATCATCATCACCATCATCATCATCATCATCATCATCATCATCATCATCATCATGGATGATTGTCACAAGAAACAGGGGCATGCCTTTCAGGAATGTCCGAGCCAGCAGCAGTATGTGAGCCAAGTGCCCAGACCATCCAAGGACGTTCCCTGGCCTCCCCACCTCCCACCCTTCCCCGTCCTCAATGTCAGACGCGTACAGAGCATCATCGATGAGGCGGCCGCCAAAAAGCAAGGGAAAGAACTTGTGAGCAATTTTGAAGTCACGATTATCATCCGTTGTTGTTACAGTTACTTTTATTGTTTCGACTGTCTTAATTATTTCTACTTTTTCTTCTTCTTTTTCTTGTTCTTCTTCTCATTTGTCTTCGTTTAAAAGATACAATCAGGCGTAAAAGGAGTGAACCTGTGTGCAAACGGCACAAAACTGTTTTTCTTTACGGCCGCCCGTGGAACGCGGTGAAATCTCTTTTTAGGTTTCGACGAAATAGGGAGGGTTTGTTACCTGTCTGCAAATTCCATTCCTCTTGCCAGTGACCTTGGACATAACCATGAAGCCTTAAGATATATCTCTCTCTTACTTTCTCTCTCTCCCTCTCAAA
>JADBJO010004214.1:129633-132133 GCA_016801955.1 Conus betulinus | reverse complement strand
GTGTGTGTGTGTGTGTGTGTGTGTGTGTGTGTGTGTGTGTGTGTGTTTGAAAACAGGCGTGATCAGCATGCACATGGAATCGCTGGAAGCTGTGCACACAGAGAGCAAGAGACTGCCCCCTGTCCAGAAGGTCAGTACAGCCTGTCACCCACTGACCCCCGCTGAACTTTCCACCCATCTCTCACTCCCTCCTGAACCCCCCCCCCCCCCCCCCCTTTACCCCGTCCTGCACTATCCAGTAGATTGTGACCTGCTGGAAAACCGTGCTGCCAAACTGTAACACAGCTTATGTCACGTGTCTGCGCGTATTTGGGGTGGATTTTCAACAAAACTTTACCTGGAAAGATGTCCACTGCTGTCTGGATATGGATTATGCATAAAGCTGTCGCTTTACTGGAAAGCTTCTTGTAGTATCTGCAAAACAAAACAAAACAAACAAAACTTTGTGTCGCTGGACTTTTTTTTTTAAATTGTCCTGTTTTTTGTGTGTGTTTCTTTTGTAAACGTTACCGTACGCGTGGTAATATGGTACGGTTCTGTGCTTGTATGTTCTCTGCAGGACAAAATCTCCCTTTATATTCAGGCGTCGGGTTATGGGCTCATCGTAAAGAGTACTGTGTTTAATTTTTTTGAAGTCGTCAGCCTGATAATGATATGACTCCCTTCGAGCTTCCGCTGCTAGGGCTTCGGCAAGCCAGCTCTGTATGTGGCTGTGCATGAGGCCAGCCGGAAGGAGCGGCTCGGGACTAACGCCACGGAGAGGACGCAGAAGACAAAGCAACAGCAAAAAGTGGAGAAGAAGACAAAATTTTCTCCTATGGACAGAATTTTCGTAACCCAGACCTTCTTATCACTACGATTTATAGATTTGAGTTTAATTTGTTTGTAAAACAGCTGACGGTAAACGTAACTCGTAACAGACTGGTGAAAAGATGGTTGAACATAAATACCGCCTTCTTGAAGGTGCGTTTTTGCTTTCTTCCCCTTGCTGCGTGAGCTAGTCTTTGAAAAGCTGTCAATCAAATCATCATAGATGTGTCCATAGTTTGCTTTCTTTCTTGTCTTTTTTTTTGCCTAATAAGTTCTTCCACTTGTCTTTATTGCGACGCAAAGTTTGATATGGAATGACAAAATCGATCATACCATTATTCCGTGTTAAAAAAAAAGAAAAGAATAAAAAATTGGTAAAGCGCCAACTGGATGACTGGGATCATTAGAACATAACTTTATTTTCAGAACAGAAAAAGATGGTGGTGTGAGTTATGATTAGGTTTCAGTTTGGTCTAGCGTCATTGCCTACGATCTTTTCCATATACGCTGCACCACATCTCGTAGGTCATGAGACCACAGGAAGTACGACCCATCTAAATGAGAAAAAAAAAATAGATTCAGCTACATTGAAAACGAAAACAAAATACAACTGGGATGAGATATTCAAAGACAAGATTCAGTGGTGTCAAAAGATACTTTGAAGTGCGGAAGGGGGAAAAAAGGGAGGGGAGGGGTGGGGGGTAGGGGGGTGAGGGGTGGGGGTGGAGGCAGCCTGAATTGTCTAGCATTTTGACAAAAACCACTATAGCTGGGGAGGTGGGCGGGGAGGGGGGCTCCTATTGTCAAAATGTTCATGTAATGTGTGTGTGTGTGTGTGTGTGTGTGTGTGTGTGTGTGAGATCTTCCAAAAGCTAGTAAAAGCCGGAGATGGGGTCGGACGTTTATCGTCAGAATTGTCATACAAGCTTTGTGTGTGTGTGTGTGTGTGTGTGTGTGTGTGTGTGTGTGTGTGTGTGTGTGCGTGCGCGTGCGTGCGTGCGTGCGTGCGTGCGTGCGTGCGTGATTTTCCCCCAAGTTCGAAGAAGTAGATATGAGGAGGGGCTTGGGGTGGTGACGGGGGAGGGGGGGGCGAATGTTAATCAAAAGAAGCAAAATGGCGTCATTTTATGCAATCAGAGCCAAGAGATTGCCCCTAATACATCTCGATAACATGCCATTTAAGAACACTCGCAAATGTCATGACTTGAAACACGCTCAAAAATTGTATTTTCCCTCCTTTTTCTCCTTCTCTGGGATGGTGGTGGATGGAGGTCTAAGAGCGGGTTCGGACCCTTTCATACTTTCATGCAAGCCAGGCAAAATGCACGGAACCGACTGTAATAAAACTTGTTGGAAAGGAGCAATGAGGCCTGATAACAAAACCTACGAATTGTGGTGCGGATCCGGATTAAAGGTCGTATCCAGGATGCGTTAAATCTTGGCAGAAGTCTGCGCTCTTCTGAATCTTTTCAGTGCCATTTTTTTCTCATTACGTGTTAACAGCAAACAAACCATAACCTACAAGAGTCGATCAGTTTCAATGCGAGGTGACACAGCAGCAGGCGGAAATTGAAACACACACACGTGACAAGAAACACACACAAACACACACACACCACCACACGAAAGAAACCATGCCGCCAAACGAAAGACAAATAACAAGACTACATGGCATTCTTCTGACCTCTAG
>JADBJO010004214.1:122133-124633 GCA_016801955.1 Conus betulinus | reverse complement strand
CTGGCCGGTGAGTTGTCACAGGGTTCGGGGGGAGGAGGAGGAGAGGAGGAGGAGGAGGAGGAGAAGAAGGGTGCTTTCACTCCGTGTCCGAGGATTTCTCTGGTGTGTGTGTGTGTGTGTGTGTGTGTGTGTGTGTGTGTGTGTGTGTGGGGGGGGGGGGGGGGGGGGGGGGGGGAGTGAGAGAGAGAGAATGTGTGTGTATCTGAGGGAGAGAGTGAGAAAGACAGAGCGAGAGAGAGAGAGAGAGAGAGACAGACAGACACAGACAGACAGACAGAGACAGAAAAAAAAGAGAGAGAGAGAGAGAGAGAGAGAGAGAGAGAGAACTTCTGAACTCATTTTTGCCACCCGTGGAAAGATAAAATGTGGTCTGAGGATGAGCCCCCCCCCCCCCCTCCCCCTCCCCCCCCTCTCTCTCTGTCTGCCTGTCTGTCTTCTCTATCTCCCTCTCCTCCTCGTTCTGTCTCCCTGTCCTTCTCTAC
This sequence comes from Conus betulinus, assembly GCA_016801955.1. Lineage (NCBI taxonomy): Eukaryota > Metazoa > Mollusca > Gastropoda > Neogastropoda > Conidae > Conus > Conus betulinus. Next base: position 124,151 of record JADBJO010004214.1, on the reverse strand, counting down.
CTCACCCTCCCTGTCCTCTATTCCTCTCACCCCCTGTCTTTTACTCTCTACCCTCACTCTCCCCCTCTCTTCTGTGTGTGTAAGAGAGAGAGAGACAGAGAGAGAAAGAGAGAGAGAGACAGAGAGAAAAAGAGAGAGAGAGAGAGAGAGACAGAGAAAGAGAGAGCGCAGAAATACACAGAAACCTCTCTGAACTCAGTTTTGCCATTTGGTTGAAAGACAACATGTGACCTAGTGATGAACCCATTATATTTAGGTGCGAATCTACGGTGCGCATGTGGTCGGAACGGGGTATTCGGAACACGTACAACAACAATATCACAGATTTAATTGCGTGAAAAGTACTGAGCCGATTATTTATCCGTCTCATCTTCCGTGTCACGGCAGCGGCATTGCACCCACGCCGCTCATTCCGGTCCTTCGTCCCTCAACCACAGCCTGGCTTATCCCACCACAGCCCCGGCACCGTAATCCCCAGGAGAAGGCAAGAGAGTCGAGTCGTCAACCCACCAGAGGAAACACTGCCCTGCTGCCGAGTCACCTCGGTGGTGTTCACTGGTACCTGTTCTGATGCCAGCATGTGCAGGCCACCTGTTTACTAAGCGCCTTAGTAAAGATAATAATTGTTTCCTCCTCTGGACGCAGCGTGGGTAACCTCTCCCCTGGAGGGCGCCATCACGTCCAACGACAGTCCTCATGAACTTTTCGATACCTGACCGGCTCAACACGAACTTCGTGAAGGACAGAGAAATGCGCAGGAAAATCGAAGCAGAGGTCACCGTGTGAGCAGGGCATGAAAGTCCACAGAATTTGAGAATGTCTCAGTGCTGATCGACAAGGACGAGGATGGTGTGACGATGATGCTGCGGAATTCTTAGATTGCAAGGACTGGTCTTTACGTCAAGTTCAAAGTATATCCCGACGCAAACCAGGCCCGAGAGAAAATCAGTCACCTGCAGTTTTGGTCAGGAAATTTGAGCAGCACTCTTAGAGACGCGTCCACTTAGCGGACGAAACTCAACATCTTTTTTTTACTTCCCGAACATGAAGACAGGGAAGCTACAAATTCTGTTCATGTTGTTAACGGCCCAGACGATCAAGCGGGGCCATACTAGGGCCGTCATCTCCTCAAAGTCGAAAGAAAGAATGGATAACTATCTACAATCGCTCGTTTTTTTTTCCATGTAGTAATAAAGCGTTCTAGTGATGTAAAACGGTGACATTTCCACGTCATTAAAAAGATAAACGAGAAATAAACTGTTTCAGTCCTAATGAATTATGACTTTCCTCGGTGAGACAAACATTCTTATTTTCACTTACAAACTTTCTCAAAGGACAGATCCATAATATGTTGTTTTATAGCCGCCATCAGTCACATGTTTATTTTGCAAGTCTCACCGCCAGGGCTATATATAAGAGGCCTCTTGTTGTCCTGGCAAATGTGGTTTGTGTTCAATGTGTATGTTCATGGAAATAAAACTGTTTAAACCCAGGACGGATCCAGGATCCGTTCGACTTTGCCAGAGGTCTGCGCTCTCCCGAATTTCTTTCGAATTTTTTTTTTTTTTTTTTTTTTTTTTCTGTCTCATATTCCATGCCTGCTCAGTGACGTTGACTCACGTCACGGAACCCTGTATGCCCCAGGTGCACACTCTTCGCGCCGTAGTCCCAGCAGTCTTACAGAGAGCCGTGTCAGTGTCAGGTCCGTCCGTTACCGTGAGGCGCCCCCGCCTAAGCAGACACCGCAGTGCTGCTGTGTCAGTCGCATGTCAGTTGGGGATGAAAGAAAAAACAGTGGACTCTTGACTGTGGTTTCAGTGATCGAGGAGGACGAGGTGATGGGGCCGTCCCTGCACTCGGACCCTAAGAGCTACACGCAGCGACTGTTGGAGAGGCCCGGGTATCAGGACCTGCAGAGGCTGGGCCTGGGCGACCTCGCTCACCTGGGGCAGAGGTCGTGCTCCCAGCCCTTCAGGCTGTCCACCGTCAACGCTTCTTACTCCGTCTGTAGAACGTGA
>JADBJO010004214.1:99633-112133 GCA_016801955.1 Conus betulinus | reverse complement strand
GTAATGTTCACGTGACTGCTATCAGAGAAGCACTGTTTTCTGCATTTTTGTTCACAGTTCGTAACGTTTGAAGAAGACTTACTTGTAGAAAATTTTCTTGTCAGCTTTGTACTGTACCTAAAATCTGCGTTACTTTACACTTTGTGTGCTCATTTGCATTTCAAAAGGTTTGTTTTCCGAAAAACGCTGTAGTCTCCTTCTTTTACTGGATTGTACGTATATTGTTCAAACTTCGACTTTGTTTGGCACATCTGTCTCATTTATTTATGATTGGGAATGTCGATTGAAGATGAAAAGAATTTCAGATGGAAAAAGGTCAAAACAGATGCTAGATTGTTCAAACTTGGAAAGTGTTCATTACGTCTGTCTCTTTTATCAACGATTAGTATTTTATATATTGTATATGTTAGGCTACCTGATTCATCTAGTTCTGTAAACGTTTGGCGTTCAACTGTTGGTCATGTCAAAGTCAAGGTCCTGGACCAATGTGCTGGGTTTACCCCGCAGGTCAGCCATCTTCTTCTGTGGTGCAGCGGCTAGGATCACAGGTTTGCCAGCTGCAAGGTCCTGAGTTCGAGTCCCATGAAAGCCATTCATTTGTAGGATTTTTCGGCCCTGACCAGAGTAGAATATATGCTGTGGGCTCGGATGGAAAGAGACAGGAGCCCAGAGACCGACTTTCGTCTTCATCTTCTGGATGTTTTTCGAGAGTGTTGCCACACATCTCCAGATCACTACTCCAGGTGTCTGTATTCCTCGGACCTGGTGGACACCAGGACATATTATGAAAGGAACCAGTAGAGTAAAACCCTGTCGTAAAGTCGCTGAATAGAATGGGCTCCATAGCTCTGTGTTCATCGGCTTCATTTTTTTTTTCAGAAACACGCACTTACGTAGATAGTTGCCAATGTGACATGGCATGGCAAGGCAGTGGTGATGTAGTGTGTATGGTCTGTATGGCCCGCACGTCCTGACGCCTCCTTTCAGGAAACTGAAACTAAAGGAGGGGAGGGTGGTGGTGGTGGTGGGGGCTGGGGGGGGGGGGGGGGGGGGGGTGGCGAGGGCCAGACTGTGAAGTCATCTGAATTCCGGACCCCTTTCCTTTTCTTATGAAGCTGGAGCGTGGGATTTTCTCTTTCAGGTTGGAGCTTCACTGTCACTTCTAACTGCTTCAGCTGCTGCAGGGGCGTTGTTCTCCGGATCCCACCGGGGGCCTTTTCTCCCTCTGGATTCCCGACATCAAATCCCTCCCCCCCCCCCCCCCCCCCCCCCCCCGCCGCCGCCCCCCTCTCCCTACTCTGTCCTCCCTCAAAATTGTCCACTTAAAATGCTTTTGTGATACGCACCACACACGTTAAGAAAATGTTATCAACAGATTCTTACGGATCAAAAAAAAAAAGGATAAAAGCAAGCTGGTGATATTCCCCAAATGGGCGAACAGAGCGAAAAATCAAGCTTTCCATGCAATTATTCCTGAAGAGGTTCTTATGGCGAGGGTTCGATTTTTTCTTATACAGTATATCCCTGGGGAGGAAGATAAATGATTAAAAAAAAAATGTTTTATTATATACATACATACATAATGCATACACACATGCACACATACATACATACATGCATACATACATACACACATACATACATACATACATACATACATGTATACATACATGCATGCATGCATGCATGCATGCGTACATACATACAAACATAAATACATGCAAGCACACGTTCACACAAACCTACCTACCTACCTACCGACCTACCTACATACCTACCAACCAACCTACCTACCGACCTAACTTCCTACCTACATACCTACCAACATACATGCATACATAAAAGAGAGAATGTTATCCGTTCCCTGTGGCTGTTGTACACAGATCCAGAGCTTGCTACAGCTGGCCGGGGTGGTCGTGGACCTGATGGACTTGCAGGCCGCTTCCGTCATGCTGTGTCTGGAGGAGGGATGGGACGCCACGGCACAGGTAGTGACTGAACCCCTCCCTCCCATCTGTCTGCCTTCAACCTGGGCGAGAATGCGCGTGTCAGTGTCAGTGCGCGTTGTTATTAAACGGAATGGTGTTTGGGACTGTAGATATAAGATTGCTTCAATGAACAAAATTTTATCTGTATATACTTAACTGGAGAAAATGTTATTCGCTAATTATTAACTGAAGAAGACTTCATCTGTCCGCACTTTCAACCAAAAAAAAAATGCTTCTGTATATACCAAAACTGAACGAAACTTTATCTGCGAACGCTTAACTGAATTTTGTCAGCATTTTATAATTGGAGACAGCTTTGTCTCTTTGTATCTAAATAGAGAAAGTCCATCTAGATATATTTAACTTGAATAGAAGCTGTATCTTTTGATATTTTTTGAAGAAAACGTACAGGAAAACTTTTTTTTGTCTTTTCCAGGTACCTCTGCTGCACGTTTCTTTCATTAAACTCAAATGGCATTTTTCCTCTAGCGCTTGGTGTGCTGTGTGATGGCTTAGTTAAGCCATGAGAAGACAAACACAAAATATTTTTTTTCTTATCAACAGTTAACCATGAACACAACGCTTCCCATTTCTCTTTCCCCCTGTCTAACACTCGCCCTCGTCTTCCTTTACCCTTAAAGAACGAAGTAACAAATGAAACAATCAAGTGAAAAAAAAATGTTATGCATCACAAGGGAGACAATCATCTGGCAAGTGAGAAGATTCCAGATAGGTTATGGGACTTGTACAATAGAAATTCTTCTCTCACCAGCTCTCCTCTAGATTGAAATGGTGGTTTGGGTGCAATGTTTTACGGAAGGGGGGTGGTGGTAGTGGTGGTGGTGGTGGTGGTGGGTGTGTGATAAAGTCTATGAACGAAGTTTGGTATGCGTCATCTACTCAGTACTCATAAAAGAACCTATGGCATGTGCAGTCTAAAACGGTGTCCCTAACATAAAGCCGTGGGTAGTTCGGTGATGACAGACTGAAGCATTCCTATTCTGTGGTACTGCTGTTTCCACGCGATCTTCACCTCATCCATCTCTGTCAGTTCTGGCGATATTTTCTTCTTTGAAAGCCGAGGAAACCTGAGTTGTTTTTTTCTCTGTGGATTCCAGTCTATCACCGCCATACTACGAAAGTCGTCAGATTCGTTGTTTTTAGCTAAAAAAAAAAGGGCAAGTTCATCAGCAAGTTCCTTCGTGTAGATAAAGCACTAACTCTGGTCACTTTATGCATTCTGTCGGAACCAGACGACCGAACATGTAACTTTTCTTCTGACACCTCGGAGTCTACCCTGCACCCCACTGCAGAGAGTTACCAACTCAGCAGCATGTCTTATCTTCAAAGCTCGGTACCGCGAACCTTTGCACTCCAGTGAACGTGGAAACTCACTGGCTGCCGGTCTGAAAGAGAACTAAATAAAAACTGACCGTTGCATGTATTTGTTACTTCACGGGGGGGGGGGGGGGGGGGGGGGGGGGGGGGTCCACCAGCTTAGGCACGGATTCACGTTTAGCCAATAAAGCACTTGAAAGTCCAATACGTTCTCACGAACAAATGGTGACATTCGGTGGACTTTCACGATCTGTTCAAGCGAAAGTCGTCAGGCTGGTGGTCCCATGATCGATCCCGCATGAATCCCAGCCTTGGTTTTTGAGTCAAAATCATCCACTCTCTTCCGAATTTGTCTCTGACACGCGGCTTCTCTGTCGATCTCTATTCAAAGGCAGAGCTGGCGTTTCCTGTCTTTTTCAAGTTGTGTACGACAGTTTGGAATTATCCCATTTTTCAGCTTAGGCAGTCTGCCTCCGCTAAGCCCTTCAGATTCAGTTTCAAAACCCACCAGTTTCTCGACCAGCATTTACGCGTCAACTTCCCACATTCATGTACAATCAACTAAGACAACCGCTCTTGAGTTTTTCGTTTACAAGCGTGGCACGTACGTTCCCTAGGCCGTACAACCAGCGAGAGCATCCCTATCATTTTATGTACGAATTACAGAGAGTTACCGTTTATGCTGCTTTGAAAAAATCATGGCGTCAAGTACTTGAAAACAATGTTGACTGCTTTGCTTCTAGCCCTTAATAAAAAACATTTGTCGCAGTTGTACTGAAGAAGAAGTGCATTTTAAACAGAAATAAGCTGAAGCAGTGACTTTTCATTAATTGCACATCATCTTTGTGTTAATTTTTTTTTTCTGTCTGTTTTACATATACATATTGCTATGTGTGTCGGGCGTTTGATTTCCTAAATCATATACAGTTTCGCACAACTGGTACTTAAAAAAAATGTACCTTACCAGTTATACGGCCACACACTGAAAGATTTTGAATTTGGATGGGGGAAAAGGCAGACCAGTGAGTGACCCAAATCAGCAACTGGTCAAGCAGTCAGTGGGTCAGTCACCGACTGTCTATGTGTGTTGGTCAAGTGGTACGTGTAGGGGGGAAAAGTAGACCAGCGAGTCCCCCAAACAACCAACTGGTCAAGCAATCAATGGTCAATCACCGACTCTGTGTGTGTGTGTGTGTGTGTGTGTGTGTGTGTGTGTGTGTGTGTGTGTGTTTGTTAGGTGATGAGTGTGGCCCAGGTACTACTGGACCCGCACTACCGCACGGTGGAAGGGTTCCATTCCCTGGTGGACAAGGAGTGGATGTCCATGGGGCACCCCTTTTCATGGCGCTCCGCCCACACCTCAGGCAACCAGAGCACTGCCTTCGCCCCAATTTCCTGCAGTTCCTGGACTGCGTGCACCAGGTGAGAGAAAATGTGTGTGCGTGTGTGTGTGTGTGTGTGTGTGTGTGTGTGTGTGTGTGTGTGTGAGAGAGAGAGAGTGAGAGAGTGAGAGAGAGAGAGAGAGTGTGAGAGAGAGAGAGAGAGAGAGAGCACAACTGGCTGTCAATTTTATAACTACTACAAACTCTGGTTTGAAACTGCAATGAATACATAGGTAAATACACGGTAGCGGAGGGGATAAGGTGAACAAAGACATAGTTTTAAATCGAACGTCGGTGTTCCACCGTTCTTTTGTGACTGCCTGTCTTTCAGACGAGACGAGATACCGGAAGTCATGTGTGCATCATCCATTTAGCTCACTTCGCGCATGTCGAAGTGACCACAGCAGCAAACGTGTTGCCCTTGACAAAATTCCGTAGGAAAATCCGCTTTAATTGGTAGATATGGGAATGCACAGAGGTGAAAAATGGATGTCGCTATAGTATGGTAATGCCCTCTTTCCAGGACAAGCATCTTCGGACTTCCACATTATCATATTATCTTATCAATCGCACCCCCCCTTTCCCTTTTCCGCTTTCCGTCTTCCCCCTTCATCATCAACCTTCTGTCATCCCTCGTCCTCTCTCTTATCTATTCCTATTGCCCTCACTCCCCCCCCCATACCCGTTTTCTCCATCCACAATCTCTTCCCCCACCCCCCCCCCCTCCCCCGTTCTTCCAACCACCCTTCTCTTCTCCTTCCCCTTTAACCTACCCCGTCCCCTTCCTACCCTTCCCCCGTCTACCTTCCTCCCACCTCGTTTCCTTTCGGCCATCCTACCTCTCCCTTTCTCTTTAATCCTCCTCTTCCCCGCAAATGAATATGATTTGCAGATCCCCCCACCCCCGAAAAGAGTGTTTATTTTCTTTTTCTACAGATCTACTGAAGACAGACAGAAGCGCACGTGTCTGTCACATTACGATACAGGTGTTGACTGAAGCATGCTGTGCAAACATCTGCTTGCCTGTAAGAGAGATCCTGTGTTCATTGTCGATTCCTTGATTCCTTTAGCTTTGAGTGGTGTGCATATATAAAAGAATACCTTCGCCTTTTCAGATTCACCGTCAGTTCCCAGCGGCCTTCGAGTTCAACCAGTACTTCCTCAAGTTCCTGGCCTACCACCATCTCTCCAACCGCTTCCACTCCTTCATGATGGACTCCGAGGTGGAGCGTCTGGAGGCCGGCTGGCTGCAGCACGATCACCCGAAGACAGCCGGCACCCAGGGCGTGGAGAAGACCTCTGAGAGTCCAGGGTCCTCGTCGGCCAAGCAGGAGCAGCCTCCACGGACGTGGAAGTGTTGTCTGTGGGACTACGTGGATCACGTGCACAAGTCGTCGGCCATGTTTGCCAACTTCCAGTTCTGTCCGCACAGCGTGGAAACGGTGAGACGGCAGAGGTTTCAGGATTATGTCGAAACAGGGATTCATTTTTCTTGAAACTTACGTCCTGTATATATATGTTTTTAATTACAGAGAATTTTATTGCGAAGAAAATATAAGTGAAAGATTTTTTTTTAATTATGAAACCACTCAGTACGGGCAGAAACTTTATAAGTATATTCTGTTAAAAACATGAGATCTGGCTTAGTTGGTACTTCATCAAAAACATGTTCTTACCAGTACTGATTCTAATAATGACGATAATGAAGAATGATATTCTTAGCCGGATAATACTACAAATGATGATGATGAAGAATGATATTCTTACCAAATAATAATACTAATAATGATGAAGGAGAACAAGACTGAACACAGCAATGACACTCTCAATATTGATGTTACTGGTAAAACTTATGATTACGATGATAACAACATTGCCATCGCTGTCTTTATCGTCATATCCTCCTTCTCCTGTTCTTCCTCCTCCCTCCTATATTGTCATACCTTCCTCGTCGTCATGGTCGTTCCGGCAGGTGCTTCGGCCCTTTTCTAACATCTCCAGCCTGGTACTCTGGGACTACTACCTCACCGAAAACCTGGCGCACGGGCCGACCTTTGACCTGGAGGTGAAGGTCACCGACGACGCGCAGCACTCCGCTGACCTTCTGCCTGCCACCTTGGATGGCCAGCGTGTCGTCATCAATGACTGCTACGATGATGTCATGCTCCGGGAACCCGATTTTTTCACGTATCAGTTGAAGGCAAGTGACGGGCGGGGGAGGGGGGGGGGGGTGAGGGGGGAGGCGGAGGGGAATGGTAGGAGGTGGGGTGAGGGTTATAACTGGAGAGAGAGAGAGACAGACAGACAGACATGCAGACAGACAGACAGACAAATAGATAATGAATACTGTGATGGTTGAGGAAGGCTAGTCCATGCTTTTTTTTTTTATCATGGTTTGGACTGCCAAACACAGTACCGTTTTCCATTCAGTTAAAACTATTGTGATGCGCTTTTGATGCAATTTTTCCAAAACGGGTACTTGAATTAATTGCGCACTGCATTGTGCCATTCTGTTCTATAAAGTAGTATGATATTACCGCTCTGCTCTTAATAACATACATTGCCATGTCCTTGCTGTTTTTGCACTATAAGGCGCGTTACACACGCTGTGCCTGCCCCAGTCTGCCGCAGTTTACGTTGTTCCTTTTCAGTCTCCTGCAGTCTTTCAAATCTCTCTCTCTCTCTCTCTCTCTCTCTCTCTCTCTCTCTCTCTCTCTCTCTCTCTCTCTCTCTCTCTCTCTCTCTCTCTCTCTCGACGTACACTGCCCTTCCTCGACCATAGGGAGTGATAAGCGCCCACAGTAGAAATAGTCCCCCCCTTCGTTTTATAGCAGCCTGATCTCTGATGATGGTGGCTGCACTCCAAAACATTAATGCGCCAAGGCCTTGCTTTAAAGAGTCGAGTATTTATAGACTGGCGCCGTGAGACTGTTCTGAGAATTTTTTTTATTGTGTCTGAAATTTGACTCTCCACACTTTTTTTTTATATGGCCATCAAGGTACAAGCCAGGTGGTTCCAAGCAGACAGATTGAAATCAAAGGAACCGGACTGTTTGGGTGCTTCGAGCTGGCGCAGAGGTTTGGTCACGAGTGAATGCAGAGGCCTGAAATGTGCCGTCAGCTGAAGGGAGGATCATGTATTTGAGGACTGTGGTTTCATCGGTGAAAATCCCCCCCCCCCCCCCCCTCCTCTCCCCGCCCCCCACAACAAGGAAAGATAATTGGTGGGGAGTTGTTCTTTTGATCAATTATCTGTTTAATAACATCAAAAGCTGGCTGACATTTATGGTAGGCCTCAAAACGCTTACAAGGATTATGTAGTGTTTTAGTGCAACATCCTTATTGAGGCATGTGGCTGGTACGAGTCTAGTCGCTACGCTTGATCAAGGTTCATCTCTGCACTCTCTCTCTGTCCCTGCTGCTCCCCCCCCCCCCCCCCTCCTTTCCCCTGCATCCCCATCCTCCTCCAATCCACTCTCTCCCTTCCATCCCCATGTACACTCCCCCCACCTTCTCCTCCTCTTTCCCGAATCTTACTCATACTTGTTGTGCTTCAGATTTTATGTATTGGGTATATGTTTGTATATTTATTTATCGCCCCCATTTATCACCTGCGCTAAGGAGGATGTTCACCTATGAATGTTGTATCTATGGTTTTTCGTGTTCGTATGTTAAGAGAATAATGCACACGCACACACACACACACACACACAGACACACACACGCGCGCGCGCGCGCGCGCGCGCGCGCGCGCACGCACGCACGCACGCACGCACGCACGCACGCACGCACGCACGCACGCACGCACGCGCGCACACGCACGCACACACACACACACACACACACACCACACACACACACACACACACACACACACACCACACACACCATACTGAATCGATTTCAACAAAACGTGGTGGAAAGACGGAACAGAGGCCGGAATAGAACCCATACCGTGTTGGTACCAATCCATGGTGGGGATCCAGATCCTAGGGGCGGACGGATCCAGGATTGGTTACATATGGGGTGGGGTGGGGTGGGGTGTTGCTCTCTTCCGTGTGTCCTGCTGGTTTACTGATTGACTAGTTTACTAAATTGTGTGTGTGTGTGTGTGTGTGTGTGTGTGTGTGTGTGTGTGTGTGCGCGTGCGCGTGCGCGCGTGTGTGTGTGTGTGTGCGCGCGCGCGTTTACGCACCACCCGCCAGGAAATACAACGTCTGGAGTCTGCCCTGGGTCGCCCCCAGCCACAGTCCTGGCACCAGCTCTGGCACCAGCTGCAGGAGGAACAGCGCGAGCGTCTGTCGCCAGGGACCAGGGGGGCAACAGGGAGGCGTGGTCACGCAGGCTCAGTCTCCTGGGCCGGGCCCCCCTGGCCGCTCGCAGCCGCCGCCGCCGCCGTCGCGTTGCCGTTGGGGCTTCAACCAGCACAAGCGGGCCACGCTGGCCATTTTGGCCAAGGGGAAGATGGCCGGCGAGGGGAGGGGGTGGCGGCCCAGCCGCACCGGTTTTGAGAAGAAAGTTCTCCTTCACCTCCCCTGTGACCTGCGACTCGTGCCAGCAGATACTGTGGACGTTGTCCAAGTCAGGTGAGTGTGTGTGTGTGTCGTCGTGTGGGGGTGGGGTGGGGAGGTGGGAGGGGGGAGGGGAATGGGGGTGATAGGGGGAGGGGAAGTGAGGAGCGGGAGAAAATAGGAGGGAGGTAGGAGAAGTAGGGGTAGGAAGGTGGGAAATGAGGGGAGGGGGGGGGGGGGGGCGCGCGCGCGCGCGCGCGCGTGTGTGTGTGTGTGTGTGTGTGTGTGTGTGTGAGAGAGAGAGAGAGAGAGAGAGAGAGAGAGAGAGAATGTGTGTGTGTGTGAGTGTGTGTGTGTGTGCGCGCGCGTATGTGTGTGTGTGTGTGTGTGTGTGTGTGTGTGTGTGTGTGTGTGTGTGTGTGTGTAATGAAATGCCCCACTTTCGCAAGCAAATATGTTCACTTTTAACGACTGTCGACAGTCACAGAAAATAAACCTCCCATTTGCAATGATTAATCTATACAAGTCTAGTCTGGCGTATTCCAGAGGTTGGCTATCCCTCAAGAACAGAAAATTGAACCAAACTTTAACAAATTCAAACCTAATTTTCAAAACTATCTGATGAATGTCTCAGATTTGCCTCCACTATACCCTAAAATATATTGATAATTCTCAATTCAGATTTAGTTTAACAAATATGTGATGAATGTTCGAAGCTGACTCAACTCTTACGTGAATTGTATTGATCATGTGTGCCAGTAATGTGTTTTTCACAGTATTCTGTGGGTGCGTTTATCCATGTCTGCTTCATCGTCTTCCTCTCCCTTTATCTCTCTACCCAAGCGTATCTCTCGCCAGTCGGTCGGTGGTCGGTTTGCTCTCTCTCTCCCTCTCTCTGTCAGTCTGTCTGTCTGTCTGTCTGTCTGTCTGCCTGTCTCTTTGGCTCCGTCTCTCTCTCCTTTCGTCCTGATCATTTTTCTTGTTGTTGGTTTCTTCTGTCTTCTTATTTCACAAAGGTTCTCATGCAATTAATTGTTACATTTTGTCATGTGTTTTGTTTGATTTGCTTCTTACTATGTATGGATTTTTTCTTGCCCAGAGGGCTGGATGTAAAAAAAGAAGTATTCATACTTAGTCCACTACCCTCTTAAAATAAAATTCGTTTGTTCATTCTCTCTCTCTCTCTCTCTCTCTCTCTTCTCCTCTCTCTCTCTCTCTCTCTCTCTCTCTCTCTCTCTCTCTCTCTCTCTCTGTATGTCTGCATGTACGCTTGTGTGTCTTTATGTAAGTGAGTGAGTGGTAAAGAACTAAATTGAATGAAGCTGTTAAAAAAAAAAACAAAAAAAAAACAGTTGCCATACGTCAGTCCTCTTTGCGTGTGACAGGTACGCAGTGCGTGATTTGTGGCCTGAAGTGCCACGAGAAGTGCCAGCCCCGTGTGGACAGGACGTGCAGTAGGATCAAAGTGCTCACCTCTGTCTCCCACCTCCCTCCTGCCCCCTCTGCAGTCCGTCCCGCCACGACCGTCAACGCCCGCCTCTCTCAAGGAAAAAGTCCCAGTCGTCACTTGATAGCGGTGGTGGTGGTGGTGGTGGTGGTGATGATAGTGGTGGTGGTGATAGTGGTAAGTGTGTGTGTGTGTGTGGTGTGTGTGTGTGTGTGTGTGTGTGTGTGTGTGTGTGTGTGTGTGTGTGTGTGCTTGCTCATTTTTTTCCCATCGTGTTATGTTTATTTTTCCATTTCTTATTTTCAGTGCCGGGCAATTTTTAACTGTAGTCAAATGTTTGTAAATCGCAATGAGCATAGAGTGCGCGTTAAAAAAAACTTTGGCGTGTTTAACTCTATTCATTCTTACTGCAATACTCTGTGAATAATGTTTTGTTTGCACCAAGGGTCACAGACTTTTTTTTTTTCATAAGATATATTTAACGATGATCGTTGAGGATGAAGATGACGATGGTGATGGTGATGATGATGATGTTGCTATGGTTTCCGTTTTGCTCAGAGACTTATAGCCTTATATTCCCTACCTCCTTTCACAACATATCCTGGGGTCAACCAGGCCCCCGATGCACAAATACCTGAAGTTTTTGTCAGGAAGTTTAAGCAGCATTGTCAGAGTCGAAACCAGTCAGTAGATGAAATTCTACCGTGGTGGCTGCAGTCATCCATTTTAGCCCATCGTCATCTCAGCTCGTGGGTCGCAGCCGACGACGGATGGCAAAATAAAAACAAAATCCAACAAGTGGCTCTGATAAGAATCGAATCCACGAACTCCCAGCTGGTAGTCCCTGATGCCAACCGCTGCGACGGCGACTCCGAATGAAATTTGGCTGTCACTGCTCTGAGTATGGCGGCTCAGAGCAGGCACCAATGAACACCACCAAAGCGACTCAGCGGCAGTGCAGTGTGCCCCCCAGACTGGTGGCCACATGGCGGCCTGACATGAATAAGCCCCAGCCCCCTTAGATTTGCTAGAATCGGGACTGGTACCTGTGTGTAGTGGAGCGTGCGGGAGGCAGGCAATGCCAACCGAAAAATAAATAAAAAATGCTAGCCCGTGTGTGTCCCGAAACTACACAGTGATGACCACTTCCAGTACAGTACCGTTCTTAGCCGTCCTCAGGTCAACAAAAAGAGCGTCACTGAAATGTTCAAATGTGCTTAAAGATTAATGAGTATATTTCACTGTGCAAATCAGCAATTCCGAACACTGCCAAAGTGACTCGGCAGCAACGCAGTCTCTCTTCTGGCCAGTCGCATTCTGAGGAGCCAACGTTGATGGCTTCCTGTGGCATCCAGACGGCCTTGTCTGTTTGGAGTTTTCAGCATAATTTTTACCGTTTCTTTTCTGAACCTTCTTTACCTTTTCTTTTGCAAGGGGTAGAGTCCCATGGCATATGAGTTCTTTGTACATCTGTTGAAAGTGCAAGATAAAAGCGGGCATCGGTTCATGATTTCATCCAAATCTTTCGTCGTTTGAGAAGGTGAAGAGGACAGGGCGCTTTAGAAATTGATTTTCGTTTCGAAGGGAGGAGAGTGAATTGAGGGATGAATGTGAATGGGGGAGAGGTGAGGCTTGCATTGCTCTGATGGGGTTCCGGACGCTAGAAGATGTTGACATGGATTGCAGTGGTTGTAGCAGCCCTCCCTCCATCCGTGGAAGAGTTCCTTCCCAGCAGCATCAGCAGCAGCAGCGGAGAGCACCGTACCCACGAGGGCTACCTGTCCAAGCAGGGCGCCCTCTTCAAAGGCTGGAAGAAGCGCTGGTTTGTTCTGGA
>JADBJO010004214.1:89633-97133 GCA_016801955.1 Conus betulinus | reverse complement strand
ATGATCATCTTCATTGTCATTGTTATTGTCATTGTTAATATCACAGTACATCTTTAACATCTTCATCGCCACTGTAACGGAAAATCATCAGTATTACTATCATTATTCATGATAATGTGTGATTGTATAGCGTTATATGCTTCTGCCACAGCAAGAAGTTGCTTGCGCTCAACATGAGGTATCTGAGTGGAAAACATACACACTGGCATTGATATTGGTTTCTCTTTGCCATCAACATATTCATTATTATTATTATTGCTATTATTGTTGTCATCATCATCATCGTCATTGTTATCATTATTTTTATCATCATCATCATCATGATTATTACTATCATTATCACTATAATTACGATTGTTATGTTATAATTATTATCATTAATGTTTTTGTTATACGTATTGTTGCTGCTATGTTTACTCTGATTATCATCATCATTTTTTCATCATCATCTTCATTATCATTGAGTCATCATCACCATCCTTATCACCATCATCATCATCATCATCATCATCATCATCATCATCATCATCACTGTCACCATCTTCATGTCTGTGTCATCATCATCATCATCATCATCATCATCATCATCACCATCATCACCATCATCACTGTCACCATCTTCATGTCTGTGTCGGCAGGTGCGCACTGTACGTCGTGTGTACCATTTCATGGCACCGGACGCCAAGGCGGCCTTAGAGTGGGTGGACAAGCTACACTCCTGTCTACACAGCTGAGGGTTGGTACGCCCAGCCAGCCAGCCAGCCAGCCAGTCAACCAACCAACCAGCCTACCAACCAACTTACACTGCTCACCCCGCCCCAGCCTACCATCAATAGAGACAGAGTACACACTGTCAGGACAAGCTGTTGTTGCCATTTCTTTCGTTGTTATTTTTGTGACATGTAAATAACTGTCTGTGATCTCCAAGGAGTACAGTGCGTTTGTTTGTTTGTTTGTTTGTTTTCAAGTGCAAGTGCATGTGGACGAATTCACAATGTTTGTATAGTGGGTGTGTTTCAAACACCCGAGTGACATTTGAAAGTTTACCCCATGAAAAAGTATGAAGTTGAAAAACAGAAAACGGGGGGGGGGGGGGGGGGGGGGGGGGGGGGGGGGGGGGGGGGGGGGGGGGGTTGGGGGGGGGGGGGGTAGCGAGCAGGCAATAGGTGGTGTTGGAGAAAATGGTGGGAGGGAGGGTGGGAAGGTGTGGAATTGTAGCGATTGGCAGCAGGAGACAAATGGCTCACCACGCGGACTCCGCGATCACGCAGTTACTGTCGTCAGCAGAGGGGCTTAGCAGGTGGCATCTCGCATGTGTTGGATCAGAACAAGCACCCACTGATGAAAGTGACCCGGCAGCATTGCAGTGCCTCCTCTGCTGGGTGGCCTCATCACGACTTCATATTGACTGCTTCCTGGGGATTGCCGATGCTGGGGCTGCGTTCGGACAAGCCGGAATGTGCGGTGAGTGGGAGTAATAATTCCGCTGAAACAAAACACAGAAAATGAGGGAGAAGATGGGTCTTCTTCCGTGACAACTGACAGTTAAAGACAAGCGGAGATCAATGCGCGCTGCCCCATCAGTAGCAAGGTTTCATTTTACGTGCACGTTTTGTTGAGTCCGTTCGTCACTGAGGATGGTATCGCTTGTGATCAACGCCCACGCGGAAAAGAGAGAGAGTGGGAGAGAGAACTCCGCTTTTTTCCCGCGATGATGCCGGACATTTTCCGACGAGGAAGAAGGGGAGAATAGTTACTCGATCACATCCTCTCTTTGTCGACTAAAAGCGATGCCAAACTCATAAATGTTGTCGTTTTGACCGGGCGAAAATCCCACGGAACAAAAGTCATCGGACCCGAGTGTGTTGATTGGCTGCAGAAACTCTGATGGTGTGTTCTGCCGCACCCGAACGGCAACCCAGCCTTTAAAACTGGTCGGGGAGGAAAGGAAGAGAAAAAAAGGAGAGAGACGTGGAAAAGCGTTATGACGTGGGGGAAGGGAGGGGGGTGGGGGGGGGGGGGGGGGGGCAGTGAGAGCTAGGTAGGGGGGGGGGGGGGGGTGCGAATCTTTGAAGAAAGTGTAGTTTTATCACAGTTTGTTGCAGTTGTCGATGTTAATAGGAGAAAGAGGGGGCGAAACAAGGAATGGTGAAAGCGGATCTTCGTGGAGATAAATTACGGAAGAGTGGCGTTTGAAAGGTGTGTGTGTGTGTGTGTGTGTGTGTGTGTGTGTGTGTGTGTGTGTGTGTGTGTGTTTTACGTGCATGCGCGCGCGTGCGTATGTGTGGTGTGTGTGCGCGTGCGTGCGCTGGAGCGCACATGTGTGTGTGTGTGTGTGTGTGTGTGTGTGTGTGTGTGTGTGTGTGTGTGTGTGTGTGTGTGTGTGTGTTGTGTGGACAGTATTGTTGTTGTTGTTGTTGTTGTTGTTGTTGTTGTAGCTGTTTTGATTTATTTTTCGAAGACGGCGAATAACATTAAGGAGCACTAACATTCACTGATCGAAGCAAAACGTAGCTAAAAACGTAGCTAGCCCAGATATCAGGATGAAAGTTTGATGTAGAAACGCATGGCTAGACCCGATTCACAGACAGTCCCAAATAAGTGGAGTACGATGCACTAGAGCCGAGCGCTGAAAAAAGAGACTTGCTGTAGAAATGAGACAGTGCGTCGGTACGATGAATATTTGCTGCGTTTCAAAATGCCGGCTTCGAAACAGGCGGAACAGTGTTCACATGGATGTACAGAGTTGGTGATCTCGCTCGGTAGAGGTCTGCAACAGGAACACTGAAGAAGAGAGGGAAGGAAGGGACTGTTTAAAGTCCCCGTCACCACCTACAGGTGAGTGTAGGAATATGACGACGATCCACTATCACTTTGCTAGAACAACTGACAAGGAAATTGCTGGGGACAGAGGGGGTAGCCAGGAGGGGAGGGGTACATTTGGTTAGTGCGTCGGAGGAAAATGATAGATGATGGGCGGGACCCAAGGTGAACATCTGAAATGGTCTGAAGTACCATAAAAAAAAAAGTATTGCTTAATGGACTTTATGAAAGTCGATCTTTATCAAGAATGAACGACCGATAACAAATCCAAAAAGTTAACATCATCAACGGTCTTGATGTCTGTGGATGGCACAAATTCTCGGAAGAAAGGTCTTACAAACTCAGGTTTAACAAGGGGCGTAATTAATTAATTAATTAATTAATTAATTAATTAACTGCGACCGATCGAATACCAGTGAGAAAAGTCAAGAGAGAGCCGTCAGTGTCAGGTCGTCATGAGGAAATCTACCGGCGAAGACACTGCACTGCTGCTAGTTTTTTTTTGTGTGTGTGTGCTCGGAATTCGCTGATCGACACGTGATACCTGTCTCAGTTTAAAAAAATACAGTAACGATTTTTAGAATTTGTTGTTGGTTGTTCAGGGAATCTTAAAGATTTGAGTGTTTTTCGTGATGAGTGTGATGTGCGGAGTTATTTTTTTGTGCCATGTTTTGGAGAACAAGACTGGGCTGCATGACTAGTTTAGAGAGAGAGAGAGAGAGAGAGAGAGAGAGAGAGAGTCGTCGCGATGGAGCAAATATGCCATAATATATTGTATACTCTTTCCTTGATGATCTCACCATTGGCTTTCACGAGTTTTTAATGTGTACATTGGATGACCATGTCGGTGATGTTGAATACAGCACAATCCGCAGGGTGCGGTGGGGGTTGTAACTTTCTTGTTTTTGTTTTCCGAACAAAGAGACTGCATGTGATATCGAGGCGGATTGTGCTCCACATCAGAAACTGTGTTTTGTGATACGAGTGATTTTTTTTTTTTTTGTAATCATGATTAGCATTGTATACACATATGTTGACAAATCCATGTTTTGTTGTCTTTCTGTTTTTGTTTTGTTAACGAGCATGCACGAGTGCCTTTGTATGTGTGTACACGTACATGCACAGTTGTATATGCAGGTCTATGATGTGACTTAACCACACATAGAGAGAGAGAAAGCTTGCGGCATGCGTACACTGGCCTGTGGGGCGCCGTTTGTCCAAAACAAAAAAAAATGTTCTGCACTCATCGTTTACTTGCCACAATGATTGAAAATGAAGTAAATGTCACCAACTACTTTGAAATAGTTAGGGATATTTTGCATTAACTCCCTTTTCTGAGGAGATGATGTTTTCACCCGTGTCTGGTGGTTGGAAGGTTGTATGTCTGTCTGTCAAGGAGATCGTACAAAATGGACCAAGGATAAATTCATTATATTTTTCATGCTGCGGATCCGGCCTAAAGGACGGATCCGGGATCCGTTAACAAGACTATGGAAAAAAAAAAAACGCTACTGAATCCCTGTTTTTTTCTGGCGACACTTAGTGGAAAGACGGAATGTGGCTCAAAGACGAATCCGTTAAGTTTTTTTTTTTGTAATTTATTTTCTCTCTCTGTTTTTTTTTTTGTCTCATCTTCATACCACTTCAGTGGCACTGCGCCCGCGCCGCTCATTCCAGCTCCCCATCCGACAGGCGCGCAGCCACCGCCACAGCTCCGGCACCGGCAGTCCACAGGGAACTGAGCAGACACGGCACTGCCGTCGAGTCACTCCACTGGTATACATGATGCCTGCTCTGACTTAACACACGCAGGACACCTCATACTACTCTAAGCCTGTCGCTGACCACAGTAATTGCTTAGTCGCGGAGCCAGGGTTAGTGAGCTCTCCCTCCGGAGGGCGCCGCCACTGTCCGTCCAACGACAGTCCCCATAAATTTGCCAGTACCGGTGACCCCGACAGAACCTCATGAAGGGGGTAGACGTGGAGCGAAAATCGACACTGGGGTCACCACCCTGAGAGCAGGCCACGAAGGTCGACAGAAATAAAGATTTTCTTTTCTTTTTTTTTTTCATGCTGATCAGTGAGGATTCGGGTGATGAAGATGATGCTACGGATTTCCCTTCTAGTCTGACAGGGCAACACACTCGTTTTACTTTCGTAATATATTCTGGCATAAACGAGGCCCAAGACTTGCTGACAGCTTCAGTGTTGGTCAGACAATTTGAGCAACACTCCAGAAACGCGTCCGTTGAAGTGGGAAGTGGATGAAACTCGACTGTGCGGTCCCAGTCTTCCTAAGTGATCCCATATCAAACTCGGCTTTGGACAAGAGCCGGTCGGGGCAGAAAAATCCCCAAAACAACCAGGCAAAACTTGGTGCGGATCCGGATTACAGAACGGATCTAGGATTTATTCTAACTCGGTCATGGTCTGCGTTTTGCTGTGTGCCTTTCTAGTTTCACGTTCATGATGCATTGTTTACATAGTGAGAGTTCTCTGGTGTATACTGTATCGTTCACATATCGTTAACTTTTTAGATATTAATTTTTGTTTATGTATTATGACTTACTGCGATATACAATCTGGTTGTATTTGCATATCATGATTTATTTAGGAATACGATGCAGTAATGAAATGTTGCGATTTATTTAGGTATTTAATGCATTGTTAACAAATCAAGGCTAATCAATGTATACAAGGCACTTGTATTTATCTAACATGATTTTTCAAGTGTATGAAGTTTTGTTTACTTATTGTAGTTTATTCAAGTGTATAACATAGTCCATTTCTTTCAAATCGTGACTTGTAAGATACATAATGCACTCGTATTTATACACAACGAGTTTTTTTTTTAATACAATGTATTAGTCACATTCGATTTATTTAGCTATTTATGACACTATTTACACATCAAGGCTTATGTAGCGATGTAATGCACTACTTACATACCTTGATTTCTTTAGGTACGTCATGTATATTTGTTTCAAAACGAAAGTGACCGAGGGCGGAAAATGAAGCAAGTTGTAGAAAGAAAAGGAGTTAGTTACCGCCAAGGACACAGACAAACAGATTACAGGACAAAACAGTATGAGAAGATAAGTGTTTTCCCGTTCTTCGTTGTCACTGTCCTGACTGTTGTTTGTTTTTGCCTGAAGAAGACCCAGGAGGCGAAATGCATTGTGTTTTGTCCTGTGATCTGTTTGTCTGTGTCAAACTAACCCCTTTTCTTTCTAAATTTTGCGTAACGTATTTTTACACACCATAATTTATCTAGCTGTATAATGCATCAATTTTTATAGGTGTGTAACCCGTTATTTGTAAGTTCTTTATTTAGTTATGTAATGGGTATCTCCTTTACTTAATTTCTGTATGTATACGTTACTTGACTTCTACAGGTATATACTGTATTATTCATATGCCATGCTGTACTTGGGTGTAAATGCATAGCTTACGGATGCAATGAAAAATGTACATGCTGACTGTTGTTTATAGATACAAAATATTTAGACTCACATCCGTTCTAATCAAATAATTTAAGTGGGTGTGTAAATAATGATGTTGAACTTTTTTTTTTTTGGACAAAACAGCACCAAACACTGGCAGGCGTGCACGCAGTATGTTTGATATTGTTGATCAACTCGTAGGCCTGATGCAGCGTTAAAACATGAAAAATATAACAAGGCGTCGGTGCGCATGAGAAGTGTAACAATCCAGCCGTCTGAACGGGAAATATGGTAGCTGGTACATTGCTTTATGTGCAGATTACTGCATCGTTAATACATTTTTGTGTGTGGACTTTGCTACATTGTTATACTTTTGTAGCCATAGTTGCATTGTGATACAATTTCTGTCGATAGTAATGCTTTCGTCAGATGTTATCGTTGACAGTGAGTTGGCTCGTACGTTTCTAGTCTGTGAACAGAAGGAATCACAATGTTATGATCCTCTGGCGTGGAAATGTGCGTGTGATGTATGTCTCAACATCCCTCGAATGCAGTGATCACTGATCGATTAAACATGATTCCACATCCATTTTTGTGCCCAGTTTGAAGAGAGACAAGGGGGACTGGTCATCCGTTCGTTTTCATTGTCTTAATTGTTGTTTGCCTTGCCTGAAGAAGACCAAAGAGGTCGAAACGCGTCGTGTTCGGCTCGTGATTTGTTGTTTTCATTCGTTTGCCGTCATGGTCATTTTCCTTTTCAGCTTGATAAAACATGAAGACAGCAGCGGTCTCAACGAAAAATGTAACAGTTGCTACATTGTTCATGCATACTATGTGAATTGTAGCCATGCAGTAATCTTCAGAAAAAAAAAAAGTATGACAGTGCAACAGTGTGCACGAAAAAGACTATACAATTGTTTCTCCAATCTACGACGTTGTAACATTTTTTCGTGGTTGTATTTGGCGTTGCGTTACAGGACATTGCTTTGTTGTTCGCAAGGTGATAGCCACTAGACATGATGAAGCTCCCCGTAAGAACGACAGCGTGTCGACATAAGCAATAGAGAGGTGGGGGGGGGGGGGGGGCGGGGAAGTGAAGTTATTACCACAGTTGCCTAGAAAGTGAAAAAAAAATCCTGGGGTCCATGGTTTAAGTCTCATCGGAAGTGTGCTGATTCTGCCCCCCCCCCCCCCCCCCCCCCCTTTTTATATCACACGTGCTGGCCAGAGTC
>JADBJO010004214.1:82133-84633 GCA_016801955.1 Conus betulinus | reverse complement strand
TGCCGGTAAGCACCACTATTTGGAGAGGTTCTGAACATAACCTGACCAGCAGACACCGTCAGAGATTTCTTTGAATGCGACCAGTGTATGCAATGAGTCTTGGTAGAACTTTGAGGAGATCCTGGTTTTCCTTAAGCAGGCAATGTGATGCGTTCATCTCCATCTCACCTTTAGATCTGGTAAAGGCAATGGTGTAATTCCATCCTGTTCTCCCCATTTGCCAGCCACCATCGTTCGTGGTGAATTGCTGCGGTTGCTGCTGTTTATGTTATCGATTAACTCTTGTGACTTCATTTTTGTTATTGTGTTGTTGTTGTTGTTGTGGCGACGAGGACAGTTTTCTCTTCTTGTTCAGCCGACACTTTTCCAGCAATGACGCCCAAAGAGACCATTAGACGCAGTGTTTTCTTTGTACATCGTTCATGGGAGTTCACTTATGCAAAAAGAATCTAATATGATCAAAATGGACGGTAAACAATTTTGACAGAGGAGCAGAATTATTCTAGGAAAATACGGTCATCAAATTGTTCAAACAAATGTCTCTATGTATTCCCTTTTACACATTTTTTTGGTTACTTTATGACCTTAATTTTACAAAACAATGGACATTTGCACTTGCACAATGTATAAACGTAACTGGCAGAGTCATCAGTTTTACATTTCCACTTGTGCAAATATCAGCTGCGTTTTTTTTTGTGGGTTATCATATTTCATCTGCACCGTGACAACAACACTGATATCATGATTCCATGGATTCGTATGCGTAAGTGTGTGTGTGTGTCTGAATGTTTGTGTATTTGTGGGTGTAAATGTATGCGAGTGCATGTTTATATGTCTGCATGCACACATGAGTGTGCTTCCAGGCTGTAGCTGCATATATGTGTGTGTGTTTTTTTTCCATATATTTTCTTGGTCATGTGTCCGTCTTCCATCTCAGAGGCTTGATAATTCGTTCAGAACCTTATGTATATAGTTACCAAAACAATAATTATGAGCCACGGTAGAGTTTCGGGCTGTGAATATGCAAGGTGTCTTTTGAGGTCTCCACGACACAGAGAGCCTGTGCAGTTCGTCTCCAAGCAGCGGTGCTTATCGTCATGAACGACATTGTTTATAGCCACAGTCACTGATCAAACAACGTGAGGAGGAACAGACGTCTTCGCCCATGACAGACAGGAAAACATGGCAACAGCTACGAGGAACACTCAATAATATGGGATTGATATGGGGGTCTTGAGCACAAATGTGTTAACCACTACCTGCTCGCCACTGAAGCTTTGATGTTGCCCGTGATCGTTTGAAATAGCAAAACCACCTTCTTTGTCTCTCTCTTTTTTTTTTAATCTTATAATTCTCTTCTTCTTCTTCCTTTACTTCTTCTTTTCTTCTTCTTCTTCGTCACCAAGGTTCTGCATTGAATCAGTAACTGGGCACTTTCATGTAAAACCAGTTTCACATCTTTGTTTAGGCACCCATAACCCGTTTCCAGAATGATGCATGCAGTTTATATAAGCTTAAGCGCGTTTCCATGACCACATCAAACATTTCCATAATTTGGCTGTCAGACGAATTTTAGTCTGATCAATTTTCCCCCCCCCCCCCCCCTCATTGAATGCTCCTGTGTGTCTATTTGATGCAATTTTCGTACGAAGAGAAGGATCTGTGCGGCTCTAGTATGGTTCCTTTTTGTTTGGGTGGAAACGTTTTTCGTCAGCAGATAGCAATCATCAAGAAGCTATACTTACGAACTCGATTTAGAGTGAAACTAGCTGGCACTTCATGGTTACATTTACTTGCAGTTTGGATGAGCTGTGAATCATATAGCGCACCTACTGGACAAGACCTCCTTGTCGTATTCCCTTCCCTTGAAAAGCAAGCATGTCCTTCATAGTGATGCTCGTCTTTCGGATGGACTTTGATGCGTGCTGTCTCTCTCTGTGGGGTTAGAAGTCATGTTTGTATGTATGCGCACACGTTCATGTGTGTGTGTGTGTGTGTGGGTGTGTGTGGGGTGTGTGTGTGGTGTGTGTGGGGGTGTGTGGGTGTATGTGTGGCACGCGCGCGCATGTGTGTGTGTGTGTATGTGTGTGTGTGTGTGTGTGTGTGTGTGTGTGTGTGTGTGTGTTGTGTGTGAATGTGTGTGTGTGTGTGTGTGTGTGTGTGTGTGTGTGTGTGTGTGTGTGTGTGTGTGTGAGAGAGAGAGAGAGAGAGAGAGAGAGAGAGAGAGAGAGAGAGAGGAGAGAGAGAGAGAGAGAGAGAGAGAGAGAGAGAGAGGGGGGATATATTTTACTTGTGCATTTTTTTATGTCCACTCTCATCTGACTAATTCAATTAATGATCTGTATATTTAGCGATTCGCTTGTGAACTGCCACTGCTATATATATATATATATATATATATATATATATATATATATATATATATATATATATATAAAAGAAGCATTGGCTGACTGAATGATGCAAGTGATAAATGTATTTTACGTAACAGACAGAAGTA
>JADBJO010004214.1:67133-77133 GCA_016801955.1 Conus betulinus | reverse complement strand
TTAAAACGGTGCATTGTGTGTGTGTGTGTGTGTGTGTGTGTGTGTGTGTGTGTGTGTGTGTGTGTGTGTGTGTGTGTGTGTGTGTGTGTGTGTGTGTGTGTGTGTCTGTTCGTGTGCGTGCGCGCGCGCGCGCGCGCGCGCGCGTGTGTGTGTGTGTGTGTGTGTGTGTGTGTGTGTGTGTGTGTGTGTGTGTGTGTGTGTGTGTGTATGCACATGCGTATGTGTAAGTTTTTCTGCATGCAGATAGGTAAGTGTGCAATCACATTTGTATATGAGCATGTGTGGTTTGTCTGTATGTTCGTGCATTTGTGTGTGTGTGTGTGTGTGTGTGTGTGTGTGTGTGTGTGTGTGTGTGTGTGTGTGAGCGTGCGTGCGTGCGTGCGTGTGCATGCGTGCGTGCGTGCGTGCGTGCGTGCGTGCGTGCGTGCGTGCGTGTGTGTGTGTGTGTGTGTCTGAACATGCACTAGAATGTCCTTCCTGCCATGGTTGCATGCGCGTGTTTTTTTTATATTTTTATTTTATTTTATTTTATCGTTGTCGGTTTTATGCCCGCCTTCATCTTAGGGGCTTAGTATTCCATCCAGATCCTAAACCCTTATAGTTCCGACAATAAGTATAAGCCACGGTAGAGTTATGGCTGTGAATGTGCAAGGTGTCTTTTGAGGTCTCCACGACACAGAGAGCCTGTGCAGTTCGTCTCCAAGCAGCGGTGCTTATCGCCATGAACGACATTGTTTATAGCCACAGTCACTGATCAAACAACATGAGGAGGAACAGACGTCTTCTTCTCCCACGACAGACAGGAAACACAACAGCTGTGAGTAGCTTTCAATAACCTGGTGGGGTTGATAAGGGGGTCGTGAGCGAAAATTGTTATGAAGTTCCGCTCGCCACTGAAGCTTTCATGTTGCGCGTGATAGTTCGGAATAGTGAGATCTGCCCCTTTGCCTCATTCCTCTTCTTTTTCTTTCTTGTTGTTGTTGGTGTTGTTGTTGTTGTGGTGGTGGTGGTGGTGTGGTGTTGTTGGTGATGTTGTTTTCTTCTTCTTCTTCTTCTTTTTTCCTTCTTCTATGCCACTGATGTTTCTACACTGAACTAACGACCGGTCTGTGTTGTGTAAAACCAGTTTTACATCTTTTGTTCAAGAACCCATTTTCCGTTTCCAAATAATACATGCAATTTATACGCATATTTTCAGTACTACACCAAAAAGTTCACATTTGTTGGCTGTTAAACATTCTTCTTCTTCAGCGTTCCAGTATCTGGTAGTATGTGAACTCGTTTTACCCTGTTGGGATACCCCACACTATACTCTAGAGTATAGTCAGTTCACTCCGACTTCGTTGAGTGCAGAAATTTGTGGGAAGAGGTTGTGGAAAAAGATAGATAAAAGATATGGTAGACAGAAAGGGCAGTAGACGACAGTACAGCAAAGGAGGAGACAGAGTTACTGACAGCGAAAGGAAAAGGGGACGTTACTAGCACAGAATGTCTAGAATGTGGGGAAACTATTTGTACAAAACACCGCGATATCCCCACAGAGGACCTGTTAGACCAGTTTTCGTCTGTCACTTTAGGCGCATCAAAATTTCTACTTTTTCCTTCATTAAATGCATATATTCGCCTTTTAAAAGATATTTTACTTATGAACAGGAGATCTCTCCAGTGTGGCGGTGGTAACTTTCTTTGATTTAGGTAGATATGTTTCTCTTCATGAAGTAGCGATTCTGACGAACTCCAAATACAGTGAAAAAGGTAACGCTGGCTGGTTCTGCTTGTTGTTGTTTGTTGTCCGTCGAGACGACGAAGACCATCTAGTCATCCTGGGATCGGCGGTGAGTGCGTAGATGGCTGGTCAGGCCGATCTGCGCCCGGAAAGATCTATCACAGTACGGACAGGGGATGGTGGCAGCAGCTGGAGGTCTGTTGACACTGGTCTTCCTGATCATCCTGCGCTGCTCAGCTGCAGCAAGTCTGTTGCTTTCACAGATCTCTGCACCTTTGCGGACAGCTGATCGCCACCCATCTCTGTCCTGGGCAGTCTGCTCCCATGTTGTGTGGCTGATGTTGAAGGCCTTCAGGGAGGATTTGAGGCTGTCTTTGAAACGCTTCCTCTGGCCTCCATGAGAGCGTTTGCCCTGTTGCAGTTCGCCAAACAATAGTTTCTTTGGCAGCCATAGGTCTGGCATGTGAACCACATGACCTGCCCAGAGAAGCTGTGACGGCATCAGGATGGTGAGATGCTAGGCAGGCCAGCACAAGTGAGGACTTCAGTGTCCTGAATCTGTCTTGCCACTTAATGAATGAGGTTCTTCTGCTTACATCCAGTGCGGATGAACTGTTCAGCATACACAGCACCCGCGGGAGAAACTGCTTTTGTCATTTCACCTTTCCTTCCATAGGCCAGGTTTGTTTTTCAAAGTCATATTTATCTTACTAGCAGGTACGTTAATGCTTATACTTTTTCTCTGCGTATACAATGCATCGGAGGCCGTCTTTTTAAAAGACTCTCTCTCTCTCTCTCTCTCTCTCTCTCTCTCTCTCTCTCTCACACACACACACACACACACATATATATATATATATATATATATATATATATATATATATATGTGTGTGTGTGTGTGTGTGTGTGTGTGTGTGTGTGTGTGTGTGTGTGCATAAATCCCCCCCTCTCTCTCTTCTCCTCTCTCTCTCTCTCTTTCTCTCTCTCTCTCTCTCTCTGTCTCTCTCTCTCTCTCTCTCTCTCTCTCTCTCTCTCTCTCTGTATATATATATGCATAAGTACAAGTCTCAACAAATTCTTGAAAACATTAAGGGGGAGTCATTTTGTACATATATCAGCAGAGCTGACATTCAGACTGTTCCGTATCGTTTGATCTCCCTTGCATCCTTAAATGGATCCTCAAGCATAGGCTCAAAGTTTGTCCCCTAAATTTTATACTGTTTGCATAATGTTTTTAGTTTTCAGCAACTTTTTTTCTCTCCACACTTTCATTTCTTTTAATTACTACCTTTCGTTGGTTGCTTTGGGGGTGCTGTTGGATTCTTTTTTTGAACCCTTAGTGGTGAGAACAGAATTATGGACTGTGGTGTGTCTCTATTGACGCCAAAGAGCACGGACACAATCAGTCGTGTTTTCCTGATAAGTCCGATCCAGCGGACGAAAGGTCTCGGAGCAGGCAATACATATAGGTCTGGTCTTCAAGAGGGATTACGATGGTTCCCTCATGCAGCCAGTGAAAGGTTTTCATATTTTATTATACATATTTTCCCATTTTCTTCGTCTTCAATTTTTTTTTGAATTTCAAATCTTTGCCAAGTCATTACTATAATGATGGAAGAATTGTCAACCTGCACTTGTTTTCCCCCCCACTACTTATATGTTTATATATATCTATATATATATATCTGTGTGTGTGTGTGTGTGTGTGTGTGTGTGTGTGTGTGTGTGTGTGTGTGTGTGTGTGTGTGTGTGTGTGTGTGTGTGTGTGTGTGTGTGTGTGCGCGCGCGTGCTGGCAAACGGGGAAAGTGCGGGAGTGGGACATATTTTACAAATGCTTTGAATGCCCATTGCTTTTGTGTGTGTGTGTGTGTGTGTGTGTGTGTGTGTGTGTGTGTGTGTGTGTGTGAAAGTCTTTAATGATCAGCAAAATGATCAAAAGATGGATTGCAAGTAGTTATACTGGTCCACAATCACCTTGTCTCGCGTGGGAAGAAAACATGATAACAGGTAGTTACACTGGTCACAATTGCCTCGTCTCTCTCGGGAAGGAAAACGGAGTGTTCCGCAATCTTTGTTTAGAATAGAATTAGCGGCACTCAACAGTAGCTCCGGTCGTTGTAAGCGCCACTATTGGTGGAGGCGGAAGCGTTGCTCATAACCTGGTCAGAAGACACCTTCAGATGTTCCTTTTAATGAGGTTAGTCCAAGTAATGACTCTACCTTAGAACTCTCAGAAGATTTCAGTTTCCCCATATGGGAAGCACATGATGTGTTTATCTCCATCTTATCTTCGGAACTGGAAAAGGCAACGGGGCAATCATGTCCTTTTCTCCCCATTCGCCAGTCATCATTGTTCGTTGTGAATTCCTGTGGTTCCTGCTGTTTGTGCTATTGATTATGAGTCGTGACTCCTTGTTACGGCCGAGAGGAGACAGTTCTCTGGTTGTTCAGCCGACACTTTTCCAGTGGTGAATGCCTCAAAGAAACACCAGATTCAAGATCGTCTCTGTATATTGCTCATTTAAGTAAATTCCTGGAAAACTAACGACCTAGAACAACTACAAGCCCAATGATCTTGACAGAAGAGTCGAAATATTTTGGAATGGAAAAGGTGCTCTAATTGTTCAAAACAGATGTCTTCACTTCTTACTTTTGTACTTTTTTGTTCTATGCCCATTATTTCACAAAACTCAATTTTGTTAGACCATGACATAAGTGCCTTTATCACAGTACAGATGAGAATACAATCACCCACAGTAAAGGTAGCTGATATTTGTATGAGTGAAAATGGGAAATGGCGACTCTACCACTTGCAGTTGTGAATTCAGCAAATGCATAAACTATTTGTAAGGGCTTTATTTGGAAGGAGGTCTTCCTCATTCCCCAAGAACAGTTAATGCCATTGCTTTTCATGAAGACCTAACATCCATGCACAAAATTTTACATGGAGAGAGAGAGAGAGAGAGAGAGAGAGAGAGAGAGAGAGAGAGAGAGAGAGAGAGAGAGAGAGAGAGAGAGAGAGAGAGAGAGAGAGAGAGAGAGAGATCGTTTAGTAAAATAATGAACCACGCTTTACGCTTTATGAAATTTAAGTTTATACAGAGCAAAAGATGTTGACTATTATTAGAATAACACAATGAATTACTTACGAAAACGTGAAAATGTGTGTGTGTGTGTGTGTGTGTGTGTGTGTGTGTGTGTGTGTGTGTGTGTGTGTGTGTGTGTGTGTGTGTGTGTGTGTGTGTGTTCATGCGGTTAGTTATTTAGCTTGCGGGGAACAGGAAGGGATGTGGGGTAGGAGGTGTACACACACACACACACACACACACACACACACACACACACACACACACACACACACACACACACACACACATTCCCAGTAGTTCAACTGGTATATTCGAATAGGGCTTGCATAGTTTTGTCATTGTCACAGCAGCAGGGCAAAGTGGGCACCATCTGGTCAGATGGACTCTATGGCCAATAAATGTCAAGCAACGTTCTGTAGGCAGAAAAAAAAAATTAAAAAGCCAGCGTGGAACTAAATGTCTTCCCATTTCGAAAACAAACATACAAACAGTTCTAGTGACAATCTTATCGCTTAACCTTAGAACGTATAACAAAGATATGTGTGCGCGCGCGCGAGCGTGTGTGTGTACATGTACGAGTGCCCCCAAGTGTGTGTGTACATGTGTGTGTGTGTGTGTGTGTGTGTGTGTGTGTGTGTGTGTGTGTGTGTGTGTGTGTGTGTGCATGTGTGTGTGTGTGTGATCCTTGTTTGTTTGTTTGTTTGTGTGTGTGTGTGTGTGTGTGTGTGTGTGTGTGTGTGTGTGTGTGTGTGTGTGTGGTGGTAGTGGTGGCGTGTATGTGTGTGTGTGTGTGTGTGTGTGTGTGTGTGTGTGTGTGTGTGCGCGCGCGCGCATGCGTGCGTGTGCGTGCGCGCGCGCGCGCGCGTTTGTGTGTGTGTGTGTGTGTGTGTGTGTGTGTGTGTGTGTGTGTGTGTGTGTGTGTGTGTGTGTGTGTGTGTGTGTGTGTGTGTGTGTGTGTGTGTGTGTGTGTGTGTGTGTGTGTGTGTGTGTGTGTGTGTGTGTGTGTGTGTGTGGTCACACGCTTCTGATTGTGTTTTAAACCACAGCTGTGCGACTAGGTTTTTTTTCGTTTGTTTGTTTGTGTCTGTTTTGTTTTGAATGCATTCAAAGACCTCAGTAACTCCTTTAGAACCTCAGCCATATAGTTACTCCAACAACGTGTACGAGCCATGGTAGAATAATGGCTGTGAATGAGCAAGGTGTCTTTAGAGGTCTCCACGAGACAGAGATCCTGTGCAGTTCGTCTCCAAGCAGCGGTGCTTATCGCCATGAACGACATTGTTTATAGCCACAGTCACTGATCAAACAACGTGAGGAGGAACAGATGTCTCCTCCCAAGACAGAAAAGGTATTCACGGCAACCGCTGTTGGTGACTTTCTGTAGCTGGAATTGATAAGAGCGTCATGAGCACAAATTGTTACTTAATCCCAATTACCTCTGAATCGTTTATGTTGTCCGTGTTCGAAATTGTGAGGCCTTTTCTTTTTCTTCTTCTTCTTCTTTTTATCTTCGCCTGCGATGTCTCTGCATCTTCCTGCTCTGCGTACTACACTGATTTTATGACTGAACTCTTTTGTGTTGGCGGGTTTGATGCCTCGCCGTTTGGGGGCGCCCATGTTTAGTTTTCCGGGCGTAGTACATGCAGTTAAGAGGAGTGCTTCTACGACCTCACTGAAGGGTGACATTGCGATGATTGAATCTTTGACTACGCATCTTTGATGTCATATATACACATGAGAAGAGAGGAGGGGGTGGATGCACTGAGAGGTGTATGGGAAACGAGTCACGGGAAGGGGGTGGGGGTGGGGGTGGCGTCAACGGTTTATGCAAAAACATCTAAGCCTAAAAGACCAAAACAAACATTCATAATGCATAGCCTGGTTTGCAGTCTCAGACGTCTCTGATCCTCATGAATGTAATACCGGATGCATGACCGCTCAGGCATCTCCCCCCCCCCCCCCCCTGTCCTATAATCGCAGCAACAAGTGACTGAAGTGTATAGAATCGTCTTCTTCGTCATCTTCTCCACCGCAGCATCAATGCCAGATGATCGTCGATTGCAAGGATGTCATGAAGGACCGTCCAGACAGTCAGCGGTATCTCCAAAGCTCTTTGTCCTTGGTCAGTGTCAGTGTGTTGATCACCAGGGTTTCTCCGGGTTCCTCTCCAACAAACACCCACCACTGTACCCAGCACGGCAGATTAGCTAGGATTAAAACATTGAAATGGAGTGTGAGTATTTGGTCACATAGGATCGATATTTGGAAGTGAATGTCTGGTTGGTGGGTCGGCTAGGATTGCATGTGGACGTGGAGGTGTGGGACATGGATAAGTCAAAATCAGTAAATATTGGACAGATGCGGTCAATAGTTGGAAATGGAGGCGTGGGTAATGAACGGACTGGGGGATCAGCGCTTAAAAGTGGAGGTGTGGGACGAGAGTCAACTAGGGCCAACACGTGGCAGTGGGAGTGTGGATGAAGGGGTCAAGTACGAACAATATTGGCAATGGAGATGTGAATAAAGAGCCAGTCAAGATCAACCTGTGGAAAAAGAGGTGTGGTCGCTTGGCATCAACACCGTGGAACTGGGGATGTTGGTGCTAGGTCAGCGATGATCAGTACACGTAAGTGTAGACGTGGTTAATGGGTCCTCTAGGATTAATGCGCGGAAGTGTGGACATTGGGTCAGGTAGGATCAATAGGTGGACGTGAAGTTGTGGAAAATGGCTCGGCCCTGTGATCATACCATTGATGCAGAGGTGTGGAGAGTGGATCGACTAGGATAGATATTAGTACATTTAAGAAACATCTTGAAGTTGGAACGGAAGGTGATAACAACTGTATATACTTTTAAGGTGCACGGTCTTCGTATGTACATGGATTCACTGTGGAAACAGGATGCTGCAAGGTGAGCACACGATGACGTAGCAGATATGATTGGTCAGTAGATTCTGCTCTGATTTTCATCACTCTGCCAGTTTGGAAGTAGCGTGGCTGCGGCCGGCGGTCAAAGCAAGGAACTTCAGGAAGATTGCGCGCGTACTGGTCGCTAAGAGGGTTGGACACAGAGCAACACGCCACCCTAAGCTTTTCTGCAGGTACAACGAACAAAAGGTACAATCATCTTTCAGTGAGGTTCTTCCTGAGTTCATCACTGTCTCATTGAGACCTAGCACATGCATGGAAACCGTGACAGATCATGATGGAGATATAACCGTTGTTTTTTTTTTAAATGGGAAGTCGAAAACCAGACAAGATCGTATACGATAAGGCATTATCAACATTATTGAGGGTTAGAAACAGCTCAGCCTTGTTAAAAAGGGGGAGGAGAGGGTGACATGTAGCTAAGATTGAGCAAGCCAATAACACACAGTGATTTGAAAGGGAAAATGTAGATGTCAAACTTGACAATATAGAGGAAGTCGACAGACCTTGGGTTTTGCATTCAATCTTCGTCAAACTCCGTAATGTATTTAGGTGCAGATCAGTATTCAGGACGTGATGATGAGAATCAAAGTTTCCAACAGTCTGCTGGTTATTCTTGTGTCCTACTTCTTGTTCTTGTTCTTGTTCTTGTTCTTCTTCTTGTTCTTCTTCTTGTCATACTACTAGTCGCAGCGTGTGTGTATTGTTTTGCCTTCTAGCGAAAGAAAGAAGCAACCTTTAATTCTTTCTCTGTTTTGTTTGCGTTCTCTCTCTCTTTTCACCTATGTCTTCCAGGTGGCACTGCTACCGCTCCCCCATTCCGCCCCCTCCCCCCCCCCCCCCCCCCCACTCCCTTACAGAGCTGCACCTAGACTCGTCTGGTTGCACACCCTGCCTCGCCAGTCCATAGGGTGCGATCGCTGTTATTCCGTCCTGAGGCAATGTGTCAGAGGAGACGGGTGCACTGTTTGTACATCCCTCTACAAGCTGTTAGTTTGTCACTTGTTACTCTGTCGATAATCGTCTGTTCGTTATTTTTATTCTCCAAGAGCTCTTAGCTTTTTGTTCTCTTGACAATGTACTTGTATTACCGTGCTGTTCACCGTGAGCTGCTCGTTTAGGTGCTTTGTTAACAATGTGTGTATTGTTTGTGTGTTTCCCGCTAGCTTTTATTTGCTGCTGCTCTATTGACAAAGTGTTTGCGTCTTATTCGGACCGAAAACAACACCAAACAACAACATGAATCAATTTACACAGCATGTGGGCGCTCTGTCGGCAATGCATCTGTGTTGATCAAACACTTCCAATCAATCCTTCCCTGCCAGAACCAGGGACGAGGAATGCTGGGCATTGTTGGGTGAACACGCTGCCTGCAGACCAGTGGGCCCACGTGGACACACAGGCCATGGTGACTAGCGACCACACAGCTCTGAAGACAAACACGTCCCACATCCATTCTCCCTGGAAAGCAAACGTTTAGTTACGTGACATTGGGTGGAGTCTGTCAACGTGTGACAGTGGGTACAAGGGAAAGGACTGTGAAGAAGGAACGATGGTGTGGGGGAGTGGGGAAAGAGAGGGAGGGGGTGATCGGGGAGGAGGGAAAAGAGAGAAAGGTGGGGTTTAAGGTCGTTCTGTCTTCTTCTTCTTCTTCTGCGTACGCAGGCTGATACTCCTGCGGACACTCCCTATATGGACAGACAAGTATTAATCCCATCTACCCAACAAAGGGAGTGGAGTTTTGTGTGTATGACCGTTTTCTATCCCACCATTAAGGCAGCCATACTCCATCTTCGGGGAAGGTGCGTGCTATGTGTAACGTGTCATCCATACCAACGGCCAGACTGGCCTTCTCTTCCGAAGGTTGGTGATGGGATTTTACGTGTGTGCAAGATATTAATGCGTGCGTTCACACACGGAACCTCGGTTTATAGTCTCATTCGAAGGACTGTATGGGAAATGAAGCCAGAACTAACATTAACTCCGAGGGAAAAATCCCCTTGTACCGAAACAGCCCGGCAGAGATTCGAACCCACAACCCTTGGATTATGAGTCCGGCGCTCTACCAATTGAGCTAATCCGGACCCTTTTTTTCAGTCATTACCTCACATTTCCTGGAACCTGTTAAACTCTACGTATGACGCGCTTCTCAGGAACTTAGAAAGGTTCTTATGGACGCTTTTACCTTGTTGAGCAAAAGCTGACAAACCGAAGAACTTTTGTTCATAGCACGTGCATTTAGTTTCGGTTCCCTTTT
>JADBJO010004214.1:49633-52133 GCA_016801955.1 Conus betulinus | reverse complement strand
TTTTTTGTTTGTCAGTTCTTTCGGTCCATGATTTTTGTATTTATTTATAAATGCGGAAAGCGTGCAAAAGATTTAGCGCGCATTTTGTTTCGTGGCGTTTCTTTGTGCAGCTTGCATACACTGATTTGTTTTTCATATCTGGTTGGCTGGCTGGTTGATTTATTAAATACATTTATCATTTTATTCAATCAACATGTTTTCGAATCTGTTTATATGTTGAATAAGCCATGCGTTCACTGTCTCTCTCTCTCTTGTACGCATGCGTGAACGACTAATGTGAATACGCGTAAATGTTTGTGTGATTCACACACACACACACACACAAACACACACACACACACACACACACACACACACACACATATGTGTGTGTGGGGGTGGGGGTGGGGTGGGGTGGGGGGTGTCTATGTGGATGTGTGTGCTGCGCGCGCGTATGTAAAGTGAGCCGCGACGTAAACATTGTGTGCCAGCGTGCACACGTTTTTGAATGGCCTGTACGTGTAATTTGTCCGTCCTTGTGCGTACAGTTATGCGCGTGTGTGTTGTGTGTGCGTGTCTGTCTGTCAGTCTATCTGCGCGGGCGTTAGCGTAAATGATATCATGCGCACAATGAACGTGCAAGACAAAAAAGACAAAACAAAACAATTGGCGGCGAGGAAAACCGTCTAGAGTTGTATGCATTGCGACATACTGTGGCCCTTCCCTAGTGACCTCGCACCTTCCGACCACAAACAAGTAAAGGACAAGGGGTGGACATTGAAATGAATGCCATACTCCTGTATTGAAAACCAGCATGGACACTTTGATTCAATCCTACGAAAATCTTATATGGCATAATACGATACATTTCTTCAAAGAAATAACCATGAAGAGGAAAGCAAGATCACGAAAAAAAAAAAAAAATCGTTGAAAAAAAAAAAAAAAAAGCAAAAAGTTTTTTAAAGAAAAAAAAAAGGAGGGGGGCAGGTGGGGGAAGGAAGAGTAAGGAAATCGGAAGAGGGGTGGTGAATTTGAAGTAGAGGGACGGAGGTGACAACATAAGAGCGTTAAAGAATGAATATGAAAAGTGTAATTAACATAAAACCATTCGCAATTAATGAGATCACTGGACTGTCTCTTCGTAGGAGAACCAGTTGTTACACTCTGGCTTCAACCAGCTGTAACCATCTAGGCATGAATCGTTAGAGACGCCGGTGTAAGGTATTACAAACAGTATGGTGCCGAAACACTACGTAGGGAATTTATCATGGATTGTTCAAACGGAATTTCTATTCTATACTGAGTAAAATAACCTCCCTTTAAAAGACAACCTTTTTCTTGTGAAATATTAGGATAGGATTCTCTTTAAACACTGAATGTGTTAACTTGTGCGTTTTTTTTTTTTTTTTTTGCATTGGTATAGTGCATTTGGGTTTTTAAAATGTTCATTATTTATTTATTTATTTATTAATCATTTTATTCACTTTCATCCTTAACAGAATGAAAAACACAAGGGAGAGAAATCGTGTTCGAAGTCGGGGTGAGTAAGCGGCAGTGTTTCCTTGAGTGCAGTTATTCTGGCGTAGCATACCGGTAGCGATTTTGTTTTTTCCCTAACTGGGCTAATAGAGCGACATGCACTGGACATACCGCGGGCCACTGCTTCCCTCGAAGTACCACATGAAATGGCGATCGGTTAATTAAGCAACGGACCACCACTAGAAATAGACATTCACAACAGCAAAGGGGCGCGCAACAAATCAAAGCACTTCCTATCAACGGCCAGTCATCGACAGCCGCAAATCGAGGCTGGGAAAGGTTAATTGGGTGTCGCCTACTAGCTATATTCTTATTCATAGAAGACGAACAAACGATCAAAGCGGCGCAGCATTGAGATTGACTCTGTGATAGACTGAACGATCAACACTTGCGATAAGACTTTCGCATCAAACCAGGCGGCTGAACCGTCGGCGGGCACCGGCTTTTCGACGCTGGCTGCTTTGCCTCAAGAACTGCGTAGGTCTGTGCGACATTTTAATACAGAATTTTGAGAAAGAAAAACTGACAAAAGAAAGGATAGAAATTAA
Organism: Conus betulinus; assembly: GCA_016801955.1. NCBI lineage: Eukaryota > Metazoa > Mollusca > Gastropoda > Neogastropoda > Conidae > Conus > Conus betulinus. The sequence continues at coordinate 50,067 of JADBJO010004214.1, read as the reverse complement.
AAGATGATGAAGCATTGATTCCACCAATATGTCAGTATTCTAACCGACTACACACGCCGTATTCGGAAGGCGCTGAAATTAGCACTCTGTCGCCCGCGCTTACGATTCATGAAAATTATTTTTGCTGTAGGAACGTAGTTGGTAAAGGAAAACAAATCGGGTCGCGGTACCACTACTGTCCACCAACATTTTTTTTCTGTTGTGTTTTTTCTTCCGTTAAAGAGAGAGAGAAAAGGAATAATCCAAAATACCGTAATGTCCCCTAGAAACTTCAAATAAACACACAAGTCGTTATATCACTGTTTTAACGGTTACAGCAATAATATTTAAAAGCTCCTGTTTTTTTTAAATAGGGACATCCTATTCAAAACCCCACTAGATATCTTCCCATAGTCGATGTTTTTTCTTCCTCGAGGATTGCATTTATAGCGTGT
>JADBJO010004214.1:32133-37133 GCA_016801955.1 Conus betulinus | reverse complement strand
AACCTTAACTTGGATCTTTTAAGAGATTCATCTCCCGCTGCTAGACTAAACAGCTGTGAACAAAGAATTCGTGAGAGAAAACAAAAGCAGTCAACCATCCATTGAAAGAATGATTTTGCACAGGTAGGAAAAAAAAAAGGGGGTGGGGGGGGGGGTGGGGGGGGGGGAGGAAATGGGGATGAAACAGAGGATGTAGGATATTACTATATAAAAATCAAACCATTCATTAGCAGCATATGGCGACCCCCTCATAATTGTCTTCGAAACAGAACCATTTACATTACCACAGACGCTTTTTTTCTCCGCTGATTCCGTCTGTCTTGGCGTCAAAAAGAGACTTGCCAACTATATGGCTGTGGTATTCTCATTATCAAACGTTCAAAAAGAAGGTCCTGTAGCACCCAAAAGCAACCATTGAAGGTTACACAAGTAAACTGAGTCGAAAGCACCATCTGAAATGCTTTGCATATAGAGCAAAACCATAGTAAAGGGAGTAATGACCATGAAAGGGAGGTGGTAAAAGGAAACAAAGAAACAAACGAGAAGGAGTGAAAATTGGGGGAGGGAATGAGAGAGAGAAGGGGCGAGTGGGGAAAACCTTTGAGCCTATTATTTGAGGATTCATTTAAGGATACAAGGCAGGTCAAAAGGTGCCAACAGTCAAAGTGATCAGCCAGACTGTTTGAATTGTGCCCAAACTAAGCAGCTCACAAAACGTGTCCATTTGTCTGTGGGTGCTGTTTTCTAATTATTCAGTATTTCTTCATTTATGTTTTTTTTTCATATCTGTTTTCTGTTTTTCTCTCTGCCAAATCATCACTGCTTTGTGTGTCTCCTTCCAGCTGTTTTCTTGTCTGTTCCAAGAAAGGAGTTGAACAACAATTTTCATGATTGATACTGGTGTGTTTTGGAGACTTTATATCATGTTCGCTTCATTGTCATCTCATTGAAAGATACCCTTTTTTTTACCTCCGCCGAGAAGGCTGTATTTTCATCACGTCTAATGGTTTGTCTGTTTGTCCTCAAAATCATACAAGAACAACCATACGGACTTCGACAAAACTCAATCGAAACGTGACATGTGGCCGGAGAACAAACCCAGAAGATTATGATGCGAATCCGGATGAAAGAACAGACTCAGAAATCGTTCGGAGACTAAAGGCATGGAATCTCGTGTTAGACTTTGATTGACGGAGGTGTACGCTGTCCTGTGAGCCCGTCCAATTTAAGGTGCTTCGCTTCCGACTGTTTTGGTAAGGTGACTGTGACAGAGAGCTGATCACCACGCTGAATCGGAGGAGTTACCGCAGCACTCATATCTGCTGTGAATCTTAGTACCGAGAGAACAAAGTCGCTGACCTTCTCGGTGTCTGGTGCTATGGTCCCAGGAGCCGTGGAGAGATGAGATTGTTTGGATACTAAGAAGTGTTTCATCCGGAACAATGATTGGCGTCCTGGCAGTGCCAAAGGGATCCCGCTGCCTGACGGAGTGGACAGTGTCCATGAATCCTGGTCAAGGAAATCTCACATGACATAGCATAGTCGCCGACACACCAGACATTGGGTTGCAGTCGGAGAATACACCGTGTAGCGTTGTGGGCTGAAAAGGATTCGTTACTGAGAGAGAAAAGGCGGAAGAAAGAAAGGAAGAGATCGGCAGGTAGTGCGTCCACACACACACACACACACACACACACACACACACACACCACACACACACACACACACACACACAGACTTAATCTATCTATCAGCCTGTCTGTACACTCATACGCGCGCGCGCGAACGGTTAAACTGTCTATCAGTCTACCTATGCATCTATGAATGTCAAAAGGATTCATCACTAAGAGAGAGAGAGAGAGAGAGAGAGAGAGAGAGAGAGAGAGAGAGAGAGAGAGAGTGGTTGGCTTCCCAGAAAGACTGTTAATCAACTATGTTATATACGTGATTAACCTTTTAAGGAACTTAAAAGAAAATGATTTTTAACTTTTGAAACTGGTCACACTCTCTTACGAATTTCTCTTATAAACATAACCTTATTAGGCAAGGGTAAAATAATCTGTGTTCATTAGTCGAGTTTTCGGTAAAACGTAAACTTGATATGTTTACATAATTTTCTAACTGTAGGATTGAAGTATATTGTACGAGGGTCGTCGTCTGCCTAAGCTGACAATGAACATATGGCGACATTTAAAAACTGTGCAAAAACACATTTCTAGAGGTTAAAGATGCGTGTTTTCGTATGGCGACATTAAAAGTAAATGTGAAAAGTCCTGTAGAGGTTGAAGAAGAAGTGTTTTTTTATTGTTATATGACATAAAAGTGGTTTGGTTCGCTCGTAACAGGCAAGATTACAGCGTGTTGCTTTCTTTCTACATAGAACGTCCTATCCCGGGAACTAGATGGTTAATATACTGACAGACACTGGAGAAATCACACCGTTACGATGAGAATCAAACTCCTGCTCTTTCAAAACGCGTAAGAAATGCAGAAATGTTAGTACTGCTGCACTCCCATCTGCTGTAAATCTTGATGCCATGTGTACAAAGTCACCGACCCTCTCCGTTGCCTGTTTACCGTGGTCTCAGAACCGCGGAGATGAGGTTGTCAGGATACCAAGAAGAGTTTTCATCCGGAACAACGATTGCTTTACCCGCAGTGCCAGACTGATCCGGCTGCAAGGCCGAGGGGACGGTGTTTAAAGCATCCTGCCAAGGAAATTTCCTCCCGTGATAAATCCGACAACAGCGGATACTGGGGATACAGTCGTAGAATACACCGTGCAGCGTTGTGGTCTGAAAAGGATTCATTACGGAGAGAGGAAAGGCCAGGAGGAAGGAAGAGACAGGCAGGTAGTGCGTTCACACACACACACACACACACACACACACACACACACACACACACACACACACACACACAGAGAGAGAGAGAGAGAGAGAGAGAGAGAGAGAGAGAGAGGAACAGACAGATAGATAAGTCAGTGAATTAAGAGAGAGAGAGAGAGAGAGAGAGAGAGAGAGAGAGGGGGAGAGAGAGAGAGAGAGAGAGAGAGAGAGACAGAGACAGACAGACAGACCAGACAGGCAGAGACAGAGACAGAGAGAGGGACAGACAGATAAGTCAGTGAATAAGAGAGAGAGAGAGAGAGAGAGAGAGAGAGAGAGAGAGAGAGAGAGAGAGAGAAGAGAAGAGAAGATAAAAATCTTTATTTACGAGGATAATAGATAAGCTCTGATGTGCTTTTTTACATCCCGTCCTCGCCCTGAGTAGGGTTAATAATGCAAAATAAGATACGGCAACAAAAGAAGTATGCAAAAAAGCGGCTAGAACAAAGACAGGATACTGAATGAAACAAAAGAAAAAAAAAAATGAGAGAGAGAGAGAGAGAGAGAGAGAGAGAGAGAGAGAGAGAGAGAGAGAGAGAGTTCAATGACCTAAGAGAGAGTTTTTGAACCACTTTTTTTTTCAATTAGGGACTTTTGTTAAACGATTTCTTTACCAACATTTGAAACCATCTGCGCACTTTCAACGAATTCCTTTCGTAAAGGTTTACCTTCTTAGGCAAAAGTAAACTAATTTGTGTTCCGTTGCCATTATATGCTTCTTGGAATCTGTTCTAACTTTCTCATTTATATGTTGGTATGGTGGGTTGACTGTGAAGAGCAGAAATGTGCTTGAGAAAGTGGTGAACGTGGGAGGAAAAAATCGTTGGTGAGAGACAAAAAAAGTCTAAGTGAGCTATACAGGTGCCGTGTTGTTTGTAAAGCGAAGAAGATTACGTGTGACCAGACCCACGTTCTTGCAAATCAGTATGACCTTCTTCAGTCAGGACGAAGATATCGATCGGTTAAATGCGAAGTGTGTCAGATTTAAACAAAGTTTTATTCCCCTGTCCATTGATTTAATGAACCGAGAAGATGTTTTAATTGAAATCCAAATTCCTCTATATGAATGTATGTCATATGTGAGAAAATGGGTAATGTGGCTAAATTATTGTTTATTTGCTGTGAATGTGTGTGACCACAAATTAATTTCTCAAATTGAGATAATAAAGTTTTGACTTGACTTGACTTGACTTACTTAAAAATTTGTTGGATCTTTAGCACATGGATCTACATTGAAGGAATCACACTGCTGGGGGTAAGAATCCAACTCCTGTTCGCTTCAGTGGTCACAGATCCGCTGACAGAGGTTAAACAACAAGAGCTGTCTCTGATCTCTCATTACACCAGATTTACACAGAAGGCAAGTGGACACTGACAACAAAGTTTAAACTCTTTCTTCCCAAAAGAAGTTTCGCAAATGTAATCTGCATTTGATCATTAACCCATTGACTACCTCAGTACATGGTTTATGCACTGGTGTTTTCATGACGCCTGCCACCCACTGTTTGTGTCTGTTGTCACACAGATTTTCTACAGAAAATAGCTGATCTCTGTTCATCAGTTATACATAACCAATGAGCTCTCCGACTGCAGCAGGTTGGAATCCTGTTGGTTCAGGGGTCCCCCCCCCCCTCACACACCTACTGTCAGTCATGGCTAAATATTGGCTGTGAGCCAATCAGTGGCTGTCCAATCACAGGTCTTAAAACACTAGCCTGCTCAAAGTGGGCGTTTTCAAACGGTTTTGGCCATAGAGCCAAGTATACTAACATATAACTGACATGTTCGGTGGTCACTCACCTTGAACTGGCGTGTGAAGGGTAGGTTTCATTGGTCATCACCCACATGAAGGAGAGGGGTGGAGGTGGTGGGATGGGGTGGGGTGGGGGCGGAAGACAGGAGGAGCGAAGAATTCGTTCAGTCAGTGCCCATTAGAAGACAAACTACTGGAAGCAAATTGGTTCTCGTCTTAGTTCTTCTGTCTACCCGAAGTGAGGAGTGGCCGCTTTTTGCTTGTCTCTAAGCTGTTCTCCCAGCAGAGGGGTCAAACAGAAATTCAGCTTGTGTTTTGACACGTACCGGTTTCAAAGAGAAAAACTGTTCAGCACGACA
>JADBJO010004214.1:9633-22133 GCA_016801955.1 Conus betulinus | reverse complement strand
CCTCCCCCCGCCCCCCTTAAGTTCAAATCTTTGCCAAGTCATTACTGTGATGACGGAGGGGTTGTTGACTGCGCTTGTTTTTCTCCCCACTATTAGATTGTTCATCTTTGTATTTGTCTGACTTTATTCAAGTTTAAAAGGATGTGCCAGTCTTGAATAAAAGTTACTCTGTGTTAAGTTTTCTTACTGGAGCAAGAATTACCCTACTCGTTTATTGTTGAAAATGTTTGGGCTATTAACACTATCAATAAAGACCCCTCGTTCCACTGCTGCCTGTGCCCAGTCAACACTGCTGTCACAGCACTGGACATTTCCTCTGGACATCTGATTTTGACCATTTTGAATTAATGTTCCTTAAAAGCCTAAATCATACAGTAACTTTATTTCTGTACAGTGAAACTACAGCTATCTTCCATCTTCTTGATGACAAATGTTTTAAAAGTCAAACCGATTATTCTATAGTTGTTTGATTGAGTTGAAAATGACATACTTCGAACAGTGCGCAGTGATTCAGTGCTTGAAGACGCCGACAGGTAGGTTGCTTTCTTTTCAAATTAACCAATGAAATCGACTGGTACTAGCCTGCAGACGGGTAGTATGATATGATGTAGGAAGGACTGTATCTGTACGCTGACGCCACTGATTGAAAATTATCCCGGAAATTCGGTCATGTTTATATTTAGAAGACCGTCGCTATCATTCTCGGGCCATCGCCACGTGTCCTGAGTGACAAAATTGCTTGCCGCGAGTATTTTCGCCCCACGTCCCTGAGGGGTTAAGTCGGGCGCCGCGATCATTCTGACGGCGCGTTTGCGAAGAAGTTAAACGGTAGAGCTCACCACTCTCGACTGACCTTTTGACCTTTGTTGTATCCTTAAATGAATCCTCAATCTGGGTTCAAAGACTTCTTCCCCCCCCTATTTATCACTCTTTACAAGATGGTTAAGCAACTTTTTTTCCTTACAGCGCTTACTTCTATATATATCATTCAGTTCTGCCTTTGGGGTGGCCGCAGGATTCTGTTTTTGAACACATTGGGTGATGATAATACGCAGAATCAGAGAATGTGGTATGTCTCCATTTGATGCCAGGAGAAGACCAACCCAATCAGCCGTCACTCGCTCGCTGATGAGTTCGAATCAGCGGACGAAAGGCTTCTGAGCAGATGATATGATTGATTCTGTTTTAAGGATTGACTGTTAGTTTCTGTTTTCAAGATGGAGTACGATTGTCTCTTTTTGCTGCCAGCGAAGGATTTTATATTCATGTTTAAACTTCGCCTTTGTTTGGTTGGTCGATTGGTTGGTTAGTTGGTTGGTTGGTTATGTTTTTTTTTGTTTTAAAAAATCCTCCACTCTTCTAGTTAAAAATGGCGATATATATGTCGGATATTGCCTACGCTTGCCCCGCGTCCCTCCCTTTCCATGCCCCCATGAGTTCGAATCAGCGGACGAAAGGCTTCTGAGCAGATGATATGATTGATTCTGTTTAAGGATTGACTGTTAGTTCTGTTTTCAAGATGGAGTACGATTGGTCTCTTTTTTGCTGCCAGCGAAGGATTTATATTCATGTTTAACTTCGCCTTTGTTTGGTTGGGTCGATTGGTTGGTTAGTTGGTTGGTTGGTTATGTTTTTTTTTTGTTTTAAAATCCTCCACTCTTCTAGTTAAAAAAATGGCGATATATATGTCGGATATTGCCTACGCTTGCCCGCGTCCCTCCCTTTCCATGCCCCCCCCCTCTCTCTCTTCTCTCTCTCTCTCTCTTTCTCAATGTGCGTGTGTGTTAAATGGTTCACAAGACTTAAAAAGTACAGTTCCTAAGGTTCTAGAAAAAAAAATGTAAATTCATTGAAAGAAGTTTGATTTTTTATTTTTGCACAGTGTCTATTTACACACACACACACACACACACACACACACACACACACACACACACACACACACACACCACACACACACACACACACGCACGCACGCACGCACGCACGCACACACACACACACACACACCACACACACACACACACACACACACACACACACACTATCATTCTTTGCAGAATTTCATTTTACATTTTGATACCCAGAATATAGAATATTGAAATTTAAAGATCACCCTAAATTCTGAAATGTATCTCTTCCCTAGAATCTGTTTTTAATTTCTGAGCTATGTATACCATCAGCATGAATAGTCACATGAATTAGCCAAGTTTAACCAATTTGGACATGCAGTTTGAAAGCTGTTAATTCGAATTTTGCATTGTTCATCTTTGTACGTTGCACGCGCGCGCGCGCGCACCACACACACACACACACACACACACACACACACACACACACACACACACACACACACAATTATGCATATCATCCATCCGTTGTTGCAATTTTCTATGTGCCTTTAGGTGTGTGTGTGCGTGTGTGTGTGTGTGTGTGTGTGTGCGTGTGTGTGTGTGTGTGTGTGTGTGTATAAAAAGAAAGGCTGTGTAAGGGAGAGGTGAGAGAAGGAACGAATAGCAAGAGGGAAGGGAGTGACTGCTAACCTGTTTTGAATTTCTGTCTCTGAGTGAAATCCACGAGACCGGCACACATGCATAGTCAATGTTCCTCATGAATAAAGATTTGCAGACACTTTCGCGTTTAATGCTATATGAAAAACTGGACATCACACAAAAACGTCACCCCAAGTTCTGCATGCAGATTAAATCCACAGCAGATATACACCCACCCTAAAATGACCTGTGGTGTATGGAATGAACAATGAGAGAGAGAGAGAGAGAGAGAGAGAGAGAGAGAGAGAGAGAGAGAGAGAGAGAGAGAGAGAGGCGGGTAAACGACACGGCAGAGTGGGAGGGTTACTAAACTGAGCGGAAAATTTGCACTTTCATCCAATCAACTTGTCCTCGTAAGTTTGTTGAAATGAACTATTTAAAACTCTTTCAGTCCGACACGACGACCACTCACACAATGATCATTACCCTTGTGTTTTACCATGTATGCTGCGACGTCGAAATGCATTTTGCGTCTTTTCTGTTCCTCTCCAACTATTCAGACGTGGGTCTGATTTTTTCCGTCTTAATGGGGGCGCCATTTGCATGTCCCCCATGAGGAAAATGAGAATGGCGTCTGGGTAACGTGATTCGCCAGCATACGGCAGTCTGTAGGGTTTGTCAACTGTGCTTCGGAGTGCGTGGTTCGTGGTTAGACTGAACTCCGTAGAAGGGCTAATAGCCAGGAATGATCTTGTAAGATCATTATCTCGTTGAATCTCTCTCTCTCTCTCTCTCTCTCTCTCTCTCTCTCTCTCTCTCTGTCTCTGTCTCTCTCTCTCTGTGCCTGTCTGTCTGTCTGTCCATCTGTCTGTCTGTCTGTCTGTCTGACTGTCTGTCTGTCTGTCTCTCTTTTCAATGTCTGTCTGTCTGCCTACCAAAGTCTAGTGCTTCTTATATATGTTATTCTAATCGGAAGCAACGTCAAAGTAAGATAGAAAGCGGCCAGGTTAGCAAACCATAAACAAATTTAGCCATCTGTTGGACCACATAATACCGAATGGAAGCGGCTTGGTGATATTTTGAATTTGTTCTTTCAATGCAAAATTATGAATGATATGCGCTGGGCATCGTATTGCTACTTTCTGGTTTTTTGTTTTGTTTATGGAGCTGATGTGTGTGTGTGTGTGTGTGTGTGTGTGTGTGTGTGTGTGTGTGTGTGTGTTGTCAGTACAACACTATGTTAATCTGACAGTAAGTGGTTTCAGTCAGTCAGTCAGTGTGTGTGTGTGTGTGTGTGTGTGTGTGTGTGTGTGTGTGTGTGTAGTGGTAAGATTGCACAAACTGCGATCGCAAAATACTTCTGTGTTCACACCACATGAAAATGGTCTTCAGTCTTATACCAAATAAACTTCTTCTTCTTCTTCTTCTTCTTCTTCTTCTTCTCAGCCTTCCTCCCCCCCCCCCTCTCTCTCTCTCGTTGTGTGTGTGGATGTGTGTGTGTGTGTGTGTGTGTGTGTGTGTGTGTGTGTGTGTGTGTGTGGTGTGTGTGCGTGTGTGTGTGTGGTTCTCTCTCTCTCCCTCCTCCTCTCTCTCTCTCTCTCATCTCTCTCTCTCTCTCTCTCTCCTCTCTCTCACTGTGTGTGTGTGTGTGTGTGTGTGTGTGTGTGTGTGTGTGTGTGAAAAGAATGGATGTGTAAGGGAGAGGTGAGAGAAGGATCGAATGGCGAGAGGAAGGGAGTAATTGCTAACCTGTTTTGAATTTCCGTCTCTGAGTAGAATCCACGAGACAGGCACACATGCATAGTCAATGTTCCTCATGAATAAAGATTTGCAGACACTTTCGCATTTATTACTACATGAAAAACTTGGACAATACACAAAAACGTCACCCCAAGTTCTGCAGGCAGATTAAAATCTACAGTAGATATACACCCACCCTAAAATGACCTGTGGGTATGGATGAAATATGAGAGAGAGAGAGAGAGAGAGAGAGAGAGAGAGAGAGAGAGAGAGAGAGAGAGAGGAGAGGCGGGTGAACGACATGGCAGAGTGGGAGGGTTACTAAACTGAACGGAAATTTGCACTTTCATCCAATCAACTTGTCCTCGTAAGTTTGGTGAAATGAAGTATTTAAAAACGTTTTCAGTCCGACACGACGACCACTCACACAATGATTATTGACCTTGTGTTTTACCATGTATGCTGCGACGACGTCGAAATGCATTTTGCGTCTTTTCTGTTCCTCTCCAACTATTCAGACGTGGGTCTGATTTTGCCGTCTTAATGGGGGCGCAATTTCCACGTCCACCATGCAGAAAATGAGAATGGCGTCTGGGTAACGTTATTCGCCAGCATACGGCAGTCTGTAGGTTTTGTCAACTGTGCTTCAGAGTGCGTGGTTCGTGGTTAGACTGAACTCCGTAGTAGGGCTAATAGCCAGGAATGATCTTGTAAGATCATTATCTTGTCGAATCTCTCTCTGTCTCTCTCTCTCTCTCTCTCTCTGTCTCTCTCTCTCTCTCTCTCTCTGTCTCTCTCTTTCAATGTCTGTCTGTTGGCCTACCAAAGTCTAGTGCTTCTTATATATATGCTACTCTAATCGAAAGCAACGTCAAAGTAAGATAGAAAGCAGCCAGGTCAGCAAACCAAAAACAAATTTAGCCATCTGTTGGAGCACATAATACTGAATGGAAGAGGCTTGGTGATATTTTGAATTTGTTCTTTCAATGCCAAATTATGAATGATATGCGCTGGGCATTGTATTGCTATTTTCTGGTTTTTGTTTTGTTTATGGAGCTGATGTGTGTGTGTGTGTGAGTGTGTGTAAAATTATGAATGATATGCGCTGGGCATTGTATTGCTACTTTCTGGTTTTTGTTTGTTTATGGAACTGATGTGCGTGTGTAGTAGTAGTAGTAGTAGTAGTAGTAGTAGTAGTAGTAGTAGTAAGATTGCACAAACTGCGATCGCAAAATACTTCTGCGTTCACACCACATGAAAATGGACTTCAGCCTTATACCAAATAAACGTCTTCTTCTTCTTCTTCTTCTTCTTCTTCTTCTCTCAGCCTTCCTCCCTCCCCCCCCCCCCACACACTCTCTCTCTCTCTCTCGCTGTGTGTGTGTGTTCTCTCTCTCTCTCTCTCTCTCTCTCTCTCTCTCTCTCTCTCTCTCTCTCTCTCTCTCTCTGTGTGTGTGTGTGTGTGTGTGAAAAGAATGGATGAGTAAGGGAGAGGTGAGAGAAGGATCGAATAGCGAGAGGAAGGGAGTGACTGCTAACCTGTTTTGAATTTCTGTCTCTGAGTGGAATCCACGAGACAGGCACACATGCATAGTCAATGTTCCCTCAGAAAAAGATTTGCAGACGTTTTCGTATCTATTACTATATGAAAACTTGGACAACACACAAAAACGTCACCTCAAGTTCTGCATGCAGATTGAATCCACTGCAGATATACACCCACCCTAAAATGTCCTGTGGTGTATGGAATGAACAGAGAGAGAGAGAGAGAGAGAGAGAGAGAGAGAGAGAGAGAGAGAGAGAGAGAGAGAGAGAGAGAGAGAGAGTCGGGTAAACGACACGGCAGAGTGGGATGGTTACTAAATTGAACGGAAACATTTGCACTTTCATCCAATCAACTTGTCCTCGTAAGTTTGGTGAAATGAAGTATTTAAAACTTTTTCAGTCCGACACGACGACCACTCACACAATGATTATTACCCTTGTGTTTTTTACCATGTATGCTGCGACGTCGAAATGCATTTTGTGTCTTTTTCTGTTCCTCTCCAACTATTCAGACGTGGGTCTGATTTTTGCCGTCTTAATGGGGGCGCAATTTCCATGTCCCCCCATGAGGAAAATGAGAATGGCGTCTAGGTAACGTGATTCGCCAGCATACGGCAGTCTGTAGGGTTTGTCAACTGTTCTTCAGAGTGCGTGGTTCGTGGTTAGACTGAACTCCGTAGAAGGGCTAATAGCCAGGAATGATTTTGTAAGATCATTATCTTGTCGAATCGAATCTCTCTCTCTCTCTCTCTCTCTCTCTCTCTCTCTCTCTCTCTACGTGTGTGCGCGCGCGCGCGCGCGCGCGTGCGCGCGCGCGCGCGCGTGTGTGTGTGTGTGTGTGTTTGTCTGTCTGTCTGTCTGTCTCCGTCTCTGTCTCTCTCTCTCTCTCTCTCTCTCTCTCTCTCTCTCTGTCTCTCTCTCTTTTCAATGTCTGTCTGTCGCCCTACCAAAGTCTAGTGCTTCTTATATATGCTACTCTAATCGAAAGCAACGTCAAAGTAAGATAGAAAGCAGCCAGGTCAGCAAACCATAAACAAATCTAGCCATCTGTTGGAGCACATAATACCGAATGGAAGAGGCTTGGTGATATTTTGAGTTTGTTCTTTCAATGCCAAATTATGAATGATATGCGTTGGGCATTGTGCTGCTATTTTCTGGTTTTTGTTTTTGTTTATGGAGCTGATGTGTGTGTGTGTGAGCGTGTGTAAAATTATGAATGATATGCGCTGGGCATCGTATTGCTACTTTCTGGGTTTTGTTTGTTTTGTTTTATGGAACTGATGTGTGTGTGTGTGTGTGTGTGTGTGTGTGTGTGTGTGTGTGTGTGTGTGTAGTGGTAAGATTGCACAAACTGCGATCGCAAAATACTTCTCTGTTCACACCACATGAAAATGGCCTTCAGTCTTATACCAAATAAACTTCTTTCTTCTTCTTCTTCTTCTTCTTCTTTCTTCTTCTTCTTCTTCTTCTTCTCTCAGCCTTCCTCCCTCCTCCTCCTCCTCCTCTCTCTCTCTCTCTCTCTCTCTCTCTCTCTCTCTCTCTCTCTCATTCGCTGTGTGTGTGTGTGTGTGTGTGTGTGTGTGTGTGTGTGTGTGCTCGTTTTTGGGTGTATGCATGCAAACGGTTGGTGTTGATTTGGGGCGTACGTAGGTATGTACAATGCAATTAGGCCTAGATTTTTAAAAAAAAAAAGAAGAAGAAGAAGTGAAAAACACCACATAACTGGATCCAAAACTTTCAAAGAAACACTAAATAAGCAACTAACGCCAAGATTAAGAAAATAACATAGAAGTTAAAGTAAATGTCCAACTGGGCTCTTGATCAGTCCTTGAACAACTTCAAAAATGTTTGATTCGTCAGAGATGATGTCTTCAAAGACTGACATCGACGGTTCAGTGTTCAACAACCAAGCAGGTAAATAGGGTTTCATTCTATCGCACAAAGAGTGATTTGCTGGCCACAAATGCTATGCGCTGAGCATTATATTGCTATTTTCTGGTTTTTGTTTTGTTTATGGAGCGGATGTGTGTGTGTGTGTGTGTGTGTGTGTGTGTGTGTGTGTGTGTGTGTGAAAAGAAGGCTGTGTAAGGGAGAGGTGAGAGAAGGATCGAATAGCGAGAGGAAGGGAGTGATTGCTAACCTGTTTTGAATTTCTGTCTCTGAGTGAAATCCACGAGACAGGCACACATGCATAGTCAATGTTCCTCATGAATAAAGATTTGCAGACACTTTATGTTACTCTAATCGAAAGCAACGTCAAAGTAAGATAGAAAGTGGCCAGGTTATCAAACCATAAACAAATTTAGCCATCTGTTGGAGCACATAATACCAAATGGAAGAGGCTTGGTGATATTTTGAATTTGTTCTTTCAATGCAAAATTATGAATGATATGCGCTGAGCATTGTATTGCTATTTTCTGGTTTTTTGTTTGTTTATGGAACTGATGTGTGTGTGAGTGTGTGTAAAATTATGAATGTTATGCGCTGGGCATCGTATTGCTACTTTCTGGTTTTTGTTTTGTCTATGGAACTGATGCGCGCGCGCGCGCGCGCGCGCGCGCGCGTGTGTGTGTGTGTGTGTGTGAGTAGGTGTGTGTGTGTGTGTGTGTGTGTGTGTGTGTGTGTGAGTGTGTGTGTGTGTGTGTGTGTGTGTGTGTGTTTGTGTGTGTGTGTGTGTGTGTGTGTGTGTGTGTGTGTGTGTGTGTAGTGGTAAGACTGCACAAACTGCGATCGCAAAATAATTCTGTGTTCACACCACATGAAAATGGTCTTCAGTCTTATACCAAATAAACTTCTTCTTCTTCTTCTTCTTCTTCTTCTCAGCCTTACTCCCTTCTCTCTCTGTCTCTGTCTCTCTCTCTCTCTCTGTCTCTCTCTGTCTCTGTCTCTCTCTGTCTCTCTCGCTGAGTGTGTGCGCATGTTCTCTCTCTCTCTCTCTCTCTGTGTATGTGTGTGTGTGTGTGTGTGTGTGTGTGTGTGTGTGTGTGTGTGTGTGTGTGTGTGTGAAAAGAAAGGCTGTGTAAGGGAGTGGTGAGAGAAGGATCGAATAGCGAGAGGAAGGGAGTAATTGCTAACCTGTTTTGAATTTCTGTCTCTGAGTGAAATCCATGAGACAGGCACACATGCATAGTCAATGTTCCTCATGAATAAAGATTTGCAGACACTTTTGCATCTATTACTATATGAAAAACTTGGACAAAACACAAAAACGTCACCCCAAGTTCTGCAGGCAGGTTAAATCCACAGCAGATATACACCCACCCCTAAAAATGACCTGTGGTGTATGGAATGAACAATGAGAGAGAGAGAGAGAGAGAGAGAGAGAGAGAGAGAGAGAGAGAGAGAGAGAGAGAGAGAGAGAGAGGCGGGTAAACGATACGGCAGAGTGGGAGGGTTACTAAACTGAACGGAAATCTGCACTTTCATCCAATCAACTTGTCCTCGTAAGTTTGTTGAAATGAAGTATTTAAAACTTTTTCAGTGCGACACGATTACCACTCACACAATGATTATTACCCTTGTGTTTTACCATGTATGCTGCGACGTCGAAATGCATTTTGTGTCTTTTCTGTTCCTCTCCAACTATTCAGATGTGGGTCTGATTTTGCCATCTTAATGGGGGCGCAATTTCCATGTCCCCCCATGAGGAAAATGAGAATGGCGTCTGGGTAAACGTGATTCGCCAGCAAATGGCAGTCTGTAGGGTTTATCAACTGTGCATCAGAGTGTGTGGTTCGTGGTTAGACTGAACTCCGTAGTAGAGCCTAATCTTAGGTTGTTCAGCACAGCTAATAGCCAGGAATGATCTTGTAAGATCATCATCTTGTCGAATCTCTCTCTCTCTCTCTCTCTCTCTCTCTCTCTCTCTCTCTCTCTCCCTCTCTCTCTCTCTGCTCAATGTCTGTCTGTCGGTCTAGTGAAGTCTTTGCTTCTTTTATTTCTCTCTAATGGGAAGCAACATCAAATTAAGATAGGTTGTGGCCAAATGAGGAAACCAAAAAAAAGAATTTAGCCATCTGTAGGCCTGCATAATACCGAATAGAAGAGACTTGGTGATATTAAGAATTCTTTTGTCAATGCAAAATTATGAATGATATGCATTAGGCATTGTATTAGTATTGCTACTTTCTGGTTTTGATTTGTTAATGGAGCTGGTGTGTGTGTGTGTGTGTGTGTGTGTGTGTGTGTGTGTGTGTGTGTGTGTGTGTGTGTGTGTGTGTGTGTGTGTGTGTGTGTGTGTGTGTGTGTGTGTGTGTGTGTGAAAAATATATATACTCCTTAATTAAAAAAAAAAAATGTACAAAGTGATAGAAGTATTAATACAAATTAATCCCTCAAAATCACATTAAAAAGTAAAAAGAACGAAGAATATGAATACAACTACTTTCGTCGAGTGTAATATGGATAAGCTAATAGCTGCCCTTGAACCATACCATCAAGAAGACGTAATTATGTGTGTGTGTGTGGTGTGTGTGTGTGTGTGTGTGTGTGTGTGTGTGTGTGCGTGTTTGTGTGTGTGCGTGTGTGTGAGTGAGTGTGTGTGTGTGTGTGTGTGTGTGTGTATGTGTGTGTGTGTGTGTGTGTGTGTGTGTGTGTGTGTGTGTGTGTGTATTGACGGTAGGAGATGGAGAGGAGGGCGGGAGAGGCAGGAGAAAGAGGCCAGGAATGGATGAAGGATGCGGCCAGACTTCATCTTCATCCTGCTTTCAACTGACAGCAGCAGAAGCATTTTTGGACAAAATGTTTTGAGCACGCACTCAAAAAACACGACAAGTCGTCCTACGATCAACAGTTAGGGTAAACTGCAAACTCCTACTTTCCACTACTGTACACTTACTGCGTCGGAGTTATTGATCCAGCACCGGACACTGGCCGATTAGATAAGACAATCATCGGATATTATCTAGATGTTATGGAGGCTAGACCAGACATCATTAAGAAGAGTGACGTATTATCCGCCGGAGGCGGATGCACATCCTGGCGACTTGGAAATCTCCTCTCTCTCTCTCTCTCTCTCTCTCCCAGGTCTGGTAAAATATAGGCCTGTCTGGAGGAGAGAAAAGGGGGGATGGACGACAGTCTTCTCAAGGCGTTCAGGGGAGGATGGCGAGTTAACACATGACACTGACAATGCTGTGGAGAAAAGAAATCCTTATCAGGATAATT
The DNA here is from genome assembly GCA_016801955.1 of Conus betulinus. Classification (NCBI taxonomy): domain Eukaryota; kingdom Metazoa; phylum Mollusca; class Gastropoda; order Neogastropoda; family Conidae; genus Conus; species Conus betulinus. Next base: position 11,190 of record JADBJO010004214.1, on the reverse strand, counting down.
CTATCCAGACTGTTGATTTAGAGTGGCAGAAACTGTTGTTTTGCTCAGATATTGCTAGGTCTCTAATTCGGGTTTGTATTCACCCGTGCGTCGTCGATGCCATAGTGATGAAAATGACAAGGCATTGACAAAACAAAGACAGAAAAATGAACAGCAGACTGACACACAGAAGTGAGACAGATATAGATATGTAAATTAATACATAAGAAATAGGATATACGTTTATGTACATGTGTGTGTGTGTGTGTGTGTGTGTGTGTGTGTGTGTGTGTGTGTGTGTGTGTGTGTAAAACACATTCCGTCTTATGTGCACGAGTTTGTTTCCACATAGGATAGGGCATTCTCTGACATTGTCTCAACTTATCAGTTGGTTATCCACTCAGTTTTGCAGAGGCTGAGAATGTGCGAGGAGTACTTACCATTTACCATTTCATGGGTCACTTCTTTCAGTTTTCCAACCTGCCCGAGTGCTTTGACGTTTTAGATGGCCAGTGTGATGACACTCTGCCCGAGTGCTTTGACGTTTTAGGTGGCCAGAGTGATGACACTCTGCCCGAGTGCTTTGACGTTCTAGGTGGCCAATGGGTTGACACTCTGCCTGAGTGCTCCAGCGTTCTAGGATGATATTCTACTCTACCTGAGTGGTTTGACGTTCTAGGTGGCCAACATGATGACAATCTGCCTGAGTGGTTCGACGTTCTAGGTGTCAACATGATGACAATCTGCCTGAGTGGTTTGACGTTCCAGGTGGCCAGTGTGATGACACTCTGCCTGAGTGCTTTGACGTTCCAGGTGGCCAGTGTGATGACATCTGCCTGAGTGGTTCGACGTTCTAGGTGGCCAATATGATGACAATCTGCCTGAGTGGTTTGACGTTCTAGGTGGCCAATATGATGACAATCTGCCTGAGTGGTTCTAGGAGGCCAATATGATGACAATCTGCCTGAGTGCTTTGACGTTCCAGGTGGCCAGTGTGATGACACTCTGTCTGAGTGTTTTGACGTTCCAGGTGGCCAGTGTGATGACACTCTGCCTGAGTGGTTTGACGTTCCAGGTGGCCAGTGTGATGACACTCTACCTGAGTGCTCTGACGTTCCAGGTGGCCAGTGTGATGACACTCTGCCTGAGTGTTTTGACGTTCCAGGTGGCCAGTGTGATGACACTCTGCCTGAGTGTTTTGACGTTCTAGGTGGCCAGTGTGACGACGCTTCTTCCACGTATAAACTGTGGCATTTCTCCTGCGGCACACTTTTCGAGTTGATACTGGGCGGAGTCAATAAATGATGTTGTCATTGTTACCATACCTGGATTTGATCCGGTTCAGTCTCCATGTGAGTGAGTGAGTGAGTGAGTGAGTGTGTGTGTGTGTGTGTGTGTGTGTGTGTGTGTGTGTGTGTGTGTGTGTGTGTGTGTAGTGGTAAGACTGCACAAAGTGCGATCGCAAAATAATTCTGTGTTCACACCACAGAAAAATGGTCTTCAGTCTTATACCAATAAACTTCTTCTTCTTTTCTTCTTCTTCTTCTTCTTCTTCTTCTCAGCCTTACTCCCTCTTCT
>JADBJO010004213.1:200000-202500 GCA_016801955.1 Conus betulinus | reverse complement strand
GAAACGTTAATGATTGTAACAGTAACTAATAGTGACTTTCTCACGTTGAAATAGTTATTACTGTAGCAAAACAGTAGAAATGAAGTGAAAAACGCCGTTATCATAAGGAACCATATTTTTTTTTGTCTTCCTGTTTTCTTCTCTCTCTCTCTCTCTCTCTCTCTCTCTCACACCAAGCACAGACAGAAATCACGTCACGTGTCAAAAGAAAAAAGGCAGCCTTGTCATCCCAGACAGCTGTGAAATGTGAAAGTAATTAATCCGGGCAGTTAGTTCTGGCGCCCGTTTTCTACGCCTTCGCCACAGTAGTCTCTTTAATGACGAACAGTCGGCGCTGCAGCACTAACGAGAGCTGTGCATTTGTGTTGGCGTCCTACTTGTTTCCCCCCCCCCCCCCCCCCACCCCCCCCCTCATAACGGCGTTTTACACGTTGTATACACGTTGATCACATCGGCAACCTTTCAAAGGTCACGTGCCCCTGGGGATGGTCGGGAGCTCTTCCAGTGCCGATAACTCCCCCTGCCTCTTACACCATCTGCCGTGCCAGTAACTTCCTCTTTTTATGTTACCCTCTCCGCTGACTCCGCTTTTTTTTTTTTGCGCCCTTCCCCCCCCCCCCCCCCCCCCCCCCCCCCCCCCCCCCCCCCCACCCCCCCCCCCCCCCCCCATTGTTTCGTTTTTATTTTTGCTTTTGCCTTTATTTACTGTCGTCTGCTGTTCTTGTGTCTTGGTGGACCGTCCTTCTGAATGTTCTGGGCATTCTTTTACAACGAGTTTTGGCCACAGTTCATGACAGGCCAGCTTGTTTGTGGTCATCTGGCGACTGGGCACAGTGCATCGTCCACCCTGTCCACAGTGCATCGTCACCCCTGTCCACAGTGCATTGTCCACCCTGTCCACAGTGCATCGTACACCCTGTCCACAGTGCATCGTCCACCCTGTCCACAGTGCACTGTACACCCTGTCCACAGTGCATCGTACCACCCTGTCCACAGTGCACTGTACACCCTGTCCACAGTGCATCGTCCACCCTGTCCACAGTGCACGTACACCCTGTCCACAGTGCATCGTCACACCACAGTGCATCGTCCACCCTGTCCACAGTGCATCGTCCACCCTGTCCACAGTGCACTGTACACCCCTGTCCACAGTGCATAGTACACCCTGTCCACAGTGCATCGTCCACCCTGTGTCCACAGTGCACCCTGTACACCCGTTACACCCATGTCCACAGTGCACTGTACACCCTGTCCACAGTGCACTGTACACCCTGTCCACAGTGCATCTGTCCACCCTGTCCACAGTGCACTGTACACCCTGTCCACAGTGCACTGTACACCCTGTCCACAGTGCACTGTACACCACTGTACCACAGTGCACACTGTACACCCTGTCCACAGTGCACTGTACACCCTGTCCACAGTGCACTGTACACCCTGTCCACAGTGCACTGTACACCCTGTCCACAGTGCACTGTACACCCTGTCCACAGTGCACACCCTGTCCAGTGCAGTACACCCTGTCCACAGTGCACTGTACACACTGTCCACAGTGCACTGTACACCCTGTCCACAGTACACTGTAACACTGTGTCACCACTGTCCCTGTCCAGTACACTGAACACCCTGTCCACAGTACACTGAACCCTGTCCACAGTACACTGAACACCCTGTCCACAGTACATGAACACCCTGTCCACAGTACACTGAACACCCTGTCCACAGTACACTGAACACCCTGTCCACAGTACACTGAACACCCTGCTCACAGTACACTGAACACCCTGTCCACAGTACACTGAACACCCTGTCCACAGTACACTGAACACCCTGTCCACAGTACACTGAACACCCTGTCCACAGTACACTGTAACACCCTGTCCACAGTACACTGAACACCCTGTCCTGTACACAGTACCTGTCCACAGTAACACTGAACCCCTGTCCACACACTGTACACTGTCACAGTACACCCACCCTGCCACAGTACACTGAACACCCTGTCCACAGTACACTGAAACACCCTGTCCACAGTACACTGAACAGTACCCCTGTCCACAGTACATTGTACACCCTGCTCACAGTACACTGAACACCCTATCCACAGTACACTGAACACCCTGTCCACAGTACACACCCTGAACAGTACACTGAACACCCTCCACAGTACACTGAACACCCTGTCACAGTACAGTGAACACCCTATCACAGTACACTGAACACCCTGTCCACAGTACATCCCTGCTACAGTACACTGAACAACCCTATCACCCAGTACACTGAACACCCTGTCCACAGTACACTGAACACCCTATCCACAGTACACTGAACACCCTGTCCACAGTACATTGTACACCCTGCTCACAGTACACTGAACACCCTATCCACAGTACACTGAACACCCTGTCCACAGTACACTGAACACCCTGTCCACAGTACATTGTACACCCTGCTCACAGTACACTGAACACCCTGTCCACAGTACACTGAAACACCCTGT
>JADBJO010004213.1:175000-180000 GCA_016801955.1 Conus betulinus | reverse complement strand
GAGAGAGAGAGAGAGCGAGCTTGGACTAAAAAAAAACTGGCATGCCTCCAATGCGACGACTAGAACACCACTGCTGACCCAGAATATGCTTGTGTCCACCTTTCTCTCCCTGCCTTTCTTTCCGTTCCTTTCATCTAATCGTTCTGTCCGACCTGGTTCTTTTCGTCTTCTTTTTTCTTTTCTTCCATCTTCGCTTTTGCTTTGTTTGTTGTTTGTTGTTTTCATCTTACCTACATTTCTATCTAACCTTGTAGGGCGGACACATGGCCTTTCAGCACCAACAATAATCTTCTTACAATGATCCGTGGCAGGGCGGGGATCGATCAACACGTTAATGAAATCCCTGCAGCCAACATGTTGCCTTTCCTCTCCTTCTTCTGCAAGGGCTGTTGGTAGTGGTGTGTGTGTGTGTGTGTGTGTGTGTGTGTGTGTGTGTGTGTGTGTGCGTGCGTGTGTGTGTGTGTGTGTGTGTGAGTGACTGTGGTGTGCGTGTGTGTGTGTGTGTGTGTGTGTGTGTGTATAGAGGGTGGTGGTAGGTGGCGGGGGACTGGGGTGCTGGGGAGGGAAGACAGGAGAGGAGCAGCGGACGTGAAGGGGGTGAGAGGGGTGGATCCATGGAGGGTGACGGAGCAAGTCAGCAGAGTGGATTTACCTGTGGCCGTCAACATGACTTAACGATCGCCAGTCCTAAGCATTTGTTCACTTGATTAGCTAGCACCCACCCACCCTCTCTCTCTCTGTGTCTCTACTCCCTACCTCAATCACTCATTCCTCCCTTTTCTCTCTCTCTCTCTCTCTGCTCCTTCCTCACTCCTCACTCACTCACTCACTCACTCCCTCTTCTCTCACTTCCTTTCTCCCCCCCACCCCACCCCTTTCTCCTCCACCATTTCCCTCCCGCCATCCATCCGCATTTTTTCGTCAATCGATCTTTTCATATTACGTTCCCCGGAAGCGCTCGAAATAGCGCGCTGTTATGACTGACTGACTGACTGAAGGAACTGAAGCACGCACAAGGTTACTCCAACCCCAGCAGCAGTCCACACACAGACGGGCATAGCCAAAACAACAACAACAACAAACAGTCGGTAATTGTTATCAGATCCAGGCCTCTACTCTTCTCCTCCCTCCCTCCCTCCCCCCCCCCTCCTACATTCCCCCATCCCCCATAGTCTCCCCTTCCACTGTCCTGTCCTTTCTCCACTGCCATCCCTGCGCTCGGCGGCTCTCGCCGTGTAGAAACGGCCGTCACCTCTTGCTACCAATCAGAGAATGGTTTGCAGTTTTCGGTGTCATGGCAGGAACACTATTGGCTGAACATACCACGAAAAGATTTTCTTTTTTTTTTTTTCACTTTTATGTAAAGGGTACGATTCTGCCCAGCCTTTGAGGTTGTAGTGGTTAACCCCTTAAACGCGGATAGAATCGCAGTGAGGGGCAACCTAGCTGGTAGGCTGGAATGCAGTTAAGAGGCTGGTCAGTCAGCAGACAATTTGCCAACGGCTGGTCTGGGCAGACTGGTTTTGGAGAGACAGCCAGTAGACTTCAGCCACATCGTAATTGGTGTCGCCTTGGCTGAGGGGCTCTTGAGAGCCTCCCTTGACCATGGCTGGTCTGGATGGTTTGGTCCGGGAGACTGAGTATAAGCTGAGGTGGACTTGAGATTTTAGGTAAACATCTTTTAGGTGGGATGCTGGACTTTGCTCTAGGTACAAAGTCTGAAGGGTCTGTTCCTCTGCACTTCTACAAATCCAGCCACTTACATGGCGGTCGGCCCAGTTGGTTGTCGGACCCTAGGGGATAGAATGTTCGTTGAAGAGCAGCCCACAAAGGCCAGATATTAGGCACTTTAGACGCAGACCACAATAGACTTTCTCGAAAGATCTTGTTCAAATGGGGTGGGAAGGCCTATATACCCCCAGCGTTCTGGCTCTGAGATCATTCTTTCACTGAGCAGAATCGGGTGAAGGCTGTGACGCTGGTTCTGGTGTTGTGAATGTAAAGGGCTGAAGAGCAACTGCCATTGTTGGGCCGGGGTGTAGGCCTAACAGGTGACACGTGGAGCTATAGCGTGTAGCACGCACTGTCCTGAGGTCGGTGGTTTGGTATGGTTGATGCGATCCAACCATGATTTGAAATAAAAGAGAGAGGAAACCAACAAGCTGGTGTTGGTGTGGAAGTTGATGTGTCAACTTGCTCTCTTCCCCCCATCTCCTACCCCTCTTCCCTCCTCCTTATCTCCAAACCACCACCACCACCCTTTCATTTAACTTTTGAAGACAATTTTCTGCATGGAAGACGAGGAGGTTTTTCGAAATGGAAAGAATCTGACTGAGAATCCATGGCACTTCGGCTTTTCGCCTCCCGTTGGTTTTCCGTGTCTGTCTCTTGTACTTGCAATTCTGAATTCAGGCCTGTGTTAAGTTCTCTCGGGCTTCACAATGCGCCAAATCCTGTCAACTGGACTGCCACTGATCAGAACAGCCATCGAAACTGACCTGTCCGAAAAGAAGGCCGATAAACAAATAAACAAACGGAGCTTTCCGGAAACCTACGACGAACAACGCAGCGGCTTGAAAAGATGTACGTGCACTGACGAGAATAACTGACGCACACAAAGACTTCAGTTCCATACCGTGGCTTCTTTATGGTGCATATCGGGGAAGGCGACAATGGCCGTACAACATACGGGACAACATCCTTTCCGACTTTAGTCTGTTTGAAGGTTCACATTGGCCTTGTTTGGATCGGAGATGCACAGGGAAAGCCGTTGTATCTGAACATGTTGTTGACATTGTGCCGTTGTTTTATCATCTGTCTCTTCAGTTCCTAGTAACGGATGTGTCGAGTGCTGTGGCACTGGCTAGGCCCTGATGGTCACAGCAACTCCCTGACCACCTTGACCACATAACGTGTGTGCGTGCGTGTCTGTGTGTGTGTGTGTGTGTGTGTGTGTGTGTGTGTGCGTGTGCGTGTGTGTGTGTGGGCGCGCGCGCGCACGCGCACGCTGTTCTTGTGTTTCTGCTGAACAATTCAATAGCGGAGGAAAACTAATACCTATACCTCCTCCTCCCTTCTAAACGTTCCCTTAACCACCCCCCCCCCCCCCCCCCATCCCCCTCTCCCTCACTCCCCAAACCCTATCATCACCCTTCGCCCTCCATTTTGGTGAAGTTATTTTCATAATCGTCAGATGCTGTGTGGGGTGGTGCTCGCGCGTGAGTGTTCATGTTTTCATTGTAGTTTATTTGACGTATGTCCAATTTAAAAAAAAAAAAAAAAAGTCAATCTACAGAGCTATGAAGCCATGCTCCACGGAAAGTAAAATGTACTCATAATCCACCAATTAGCCAGCTTTGGACACGTATTCTACCATTCGCTACTAGTTCCTGGAGGTATTTCACAGGCCTTCCTTGCCACTTAACATACATTACACATGCAGAGAGAGAGAGAGAGAGAGAGAGAGAGAGAGAGAGAGAGAGAGAGAGAAAGAGAGAGAGAGACGTGGGGGGTGGGGGTGAAAAAGAGAGAGAACAGACTGCAGGAGGGGAAATGGAGAGAGAGAGAGAGAGAGAGAGAGAGAGAGAGAGAGAGAGAGAGAGAGAGAGAGAGAGAGAGAGAGAGAGAGAGAGAGAGGAGAGGGGAGGGGGGGGGGGGGGGGGAGGGACTCAAATAGAATGGAGGGAGGGGAAAGGGGTGAGGGGAAGGACGGAAGGGGAAGGAAAAGAAACCAATCCTTCGTTTGACCAACAGCCAGCGCCTTCTCCATCCCCAACACCAACAGCCAGCGCCTTCTCCATCCCCAACACCAACAGCCAGCGCCCTCTCCATCCCCAACACCAACAGCCAGCGCCTTCTCCATCCCCAACACCAACAGCAGCCAGCGCCTTCTCCATCCCCAACACCAACAGCCAGCGCCCTCTCCATCCCCAACACCAACAGCCAGCGCCTTCTCCATCCCCATCCCCAACACCAAACAGCCAGCGCGCCTTCTCCATCCCCAACACCAACAGCCAGCGCCCTCTCCATCCCCAACACCAACAGCCAGCGCCTTCTCCATCCCCAACACCAAAACAGCCAGCGCCCTCTCCATCCCCAACAACACCAACAGCCAGCGCCCTCTCCATCCCCAACACACACCATCAACAACCAGCGCCCTCTCCATCCCCAACACCAACAGCCAGCGCCCTCTCCATCCCCCACACCAACAGCCAGCGCCTTCTCCATCCCCAACACCAACAGCCAGCGCCTTCTCCATCCCCAACACCATCAACAGCCAGCGCCCTCTCCATCCCCAACACAACAGCCAGCGCCCTCTCCTCCCCCCAACACCATCAACAGCCAGCGCCTTCTCCATCCCCAACACCATCAACAGCCGCGCCCTCTCTCCATCCCCACACCATCAACAGCCAGCGTCTTCTCCATCCCCAACACCATCAACAGCCAGCGCCCTCTCCATCCCCAACACCATCAACAGAAGCAGAGAAAAGACCCCGCATTTCCAATGGACAGGCTACAATGGAAGACACAGAGATGCGTGTGTGTGTGTGTGTGTGTGTGTGTGGGGGGGGGGGGGGGGGGATGGGGGAAAGGGGGGGGGGAGGGGCTCTTGAGGAAGGCAGGTGACCCCCCCAATGTCCAGCACCTGTTCCATGCCTGAGCGGTCCGAGCGGTCAGCGGGTGGTCGGTGAGCAGGGGGCAAAGTCAGGTGGAACGAGTCACCCGGATGTGCACCGCAACACCACCGACATTTATAGCAGCCCCCCCTACCCTCCCCCTTCCCCATCCCCACCACCCCCAGCCCACGCAACAAGTCACCGTGACAATCTAAACAGGAAACCTAGGCAGCCATGCGACTTAAGCAGAAATATACCCCCTTCAAAATTCCCTGGGGCTATTTGGCTTTTGTTTTTCTCTCTCTCTTTTGTGTGTGTGTGTGTGTGTGTGTGTGTGTGTGTGTGTGTGTGTGTGTGTGTTTATCTGTAGCTTAAAAAAAAAAA
>JADBJO010004213.1:155000-170000 GCA_016801955.1 Conus betulinus | reverse complement strand
AAATGTGCCCGAATTTGAACCAAAATGTACCTCAACTGACTAAAATGTGCCCGAATTTGAACCAAAATGTACCTCAACTGACTAAAATGTGCCCGAATTTGAACCAAAATGTACCTCAACTAACTAACTAAATGTGCCCGAATTTGAAACCAAAATGTACCTCAACTAACTAAAATGTGCCTGAATTTGAACCAAAATGTACCTCAACTGACTAAAATGTGCCCGAATTTGAACCAAAATGTACCTCAACTGACTCAAATGTGCCTGAATTTGAAGCTCATGTATCTGAACTGAAACTAAACTCTACCTGTGAGTTCCAAAAAGAAAGCTGTAAACAATCACAACGATCGGCAGAGCAGTAACAATTCTAAATATTGCAAACAAAAGATCTGTGATCCTAACAGCTCTCTAAATTCTCACTTTCCACCAGCAGTCCTTAATTCCCAGAACGAGAAAGCACACAACAGTGTCTCGGAATTGTTTCACCCACGGGTACGTTTTTTGTCAGGCGAGTCAAAACGCTGAAAAGTTCAACGTCACTCTTGACAGAGTCCTCACCGCCCTATCCCCTCCACCAAAACTGACCAAGCGAATCGACCTTCGTCAACGCTGTGACAGTGATGCTCTTTTACGGCTCCTCACAGGAGCGAGGCGAATGGCGACGAATGTCCCATGAACAAAGGGCCAGCATGAAAAACAACAACAACAACAACAAAACAGTCTTAACGGGAATGTCTCTAAACTTAAAAAAAACAACAACATAATAGAATCGTCAACATGATGACTGAGGACGTTTCATGGATGAACAAAAAAAAAAAAAAAAAAAAAAAAAAAAGGCACTCACTCACCTAAGTCTCGGAACCAATTCACGGTTCTGTGAGTAGAACAACGGCAAGACACGGCGAAACAAGGCAAAACAAGGCAAAGTCCCAAGCAAAAGCGAGTCCGACACATGCAACTGTTTTCGAGCCAAAGCCCTCTCTGTCTGTGTAGGCCAAACAGCCACTAAAAAAAAAAACAACAAACAAAAAAAACTCCAGGGCGCCCAAACGCTTGTCGACCACAACAACTTCCAAACCACCTGTCCTCGCTGTGCAATGCGTGGTCCGCTGCGGCACAGGACGAGCGTTTCCCCCCAGGCTCGAAGCACTCTGTACCCAGACTTAGCACCCACCGCACGATGTTCTGCAAGGCAACGAGGCACCGAACTGACCCACAGCTCTACATTCTAGCTTCCAGTCTGCAACGAAGGAAGTGTGCAGCCTAGCTGACGTTGTTGTTGTTGTTGTAAAAACAGCTTTTTTTCTTTCTTTTTTTTTTTTTTTTTTTTTTCCTTTCCTCTGCCACCCAAACTTCTCGGTCGGTCACACACACACTGACTTGCTTCCTCTCTCGCGGACGGCACGCGGAGTTGTGGTGGGGAGGGGGGGCTCAGCCTGAAAGAGGAGTGGCCTGGAAGAGGAGGAGACGAGTGGAGGTGGGGTAACAGGGAGGGGGGGGGGGGGGGGGGGGTGGGGGGGGGGGGGGGGGGGGGGGGGGGGGGGGGGGGGGGGGGGTGGGGGTGGAGAGAGAGCCATCTACAGGTACATGTCATCGCGCGCTCCATTACCTGCAGATCAATTCACCCGTGACTTGCCCAGCTCCCGTGCAGCCAGCCCCCCGAGTCACCCCGCCAGCCAGGCGTGACACCCCCGCACCCCCCCCTCTCTCTCTCTTTCTCTCTCTCTGTGCCACGTCCTTCCCCCTCCTGTTGAATCCGGCGAGGAGGGAGGGGGGGGGGGGGGGGGGGGGGGGTCGTGGAGTCGAGTCACCCATTGTTGGTGGTGAAGGAGGTGGCAGTACCGATGGTAGTACGGGTGACAGTACGGGTGGAGGGTGGGGACGCGACCTTTCACTGTACCACAGTGGTGGTATATTTGTTTTGGCTTAACTACTAGGATCTTCTTCTTGGTCGTGAACGTCGCACTGCGACACTGGTCTCTGGATTGTTTGTGTATGCAGAGAAATTTCGAAAATTGTGTTGAAGGGGGTGCGGGGAGGATGGTGGTGATAATGTTGGTGGTGGTGGCTGAATGTGTGTGTATGTGCGTGTGTGTGTGTGTGTGTGTGTGTGTGTGTGTGTGTGTGTGTGTGTGTGTGTGTGTGTGTGTGTGTGTGTGTAAGAGAGAGGGGGGGACGCGAAAGAGAAAAGTGAAGGAGGAAGAGGAGGTGGAAGGAGAAGAGAGAGAGAGAGAGAGAGAGAGAGAGAGAGAGAGAGAGAGAGGGGGGGGGGGGGGGGGGACTGGGAGCGAGACAGTTAGTGGGGTACCATGACGAAAAAAAAAAAAAAAAAAGACAACCATCTACCATTGTAAAACGCCAACACTAATAATATACAATTCTGATGATGACCAAAACAACAACAAAAATCACAAATCAAACAGCCCTCTTCCACCTCCTCTCCTCCCCTCCAAGTCCCCTGTCCACCCGCCCCACCCACTCTTCCCTCCCCTCAACTCGCACAGTGGGCGCAGTCCGGTCCATGGCATCAGCACACTCCCTGCACGGCCCGAAAGCCGACTGACCGACTGTCCACGCACCAAAACAACAACAACAACAATAACAACGAGTGTAGTCGCCAACTCGCTGTGGACGCCCGCCCATCTTATCAACGCTATCATTTTCGCACCTCGAGGGGGAAACAAGCCCCGGGACAGCGGGGAACCTTGTTTCGCTTATCTGTCTCGTCCGCGGAGCCCCCCCCCCCCCCCCCCCCCCCTCCCCGGTGGAACTGGCCTCGACTCTGGCATCTCATGGGCCGCTCGTGTTGAAGAACCCCCCCCCCCCCCCCGGCGGCGGCTTTCCTCGACTATAGCTGAAGACGTGTTGATGCTATTAGTTGGGCGGGGTCGGAATGAATGGAAAAAAAAACTTATCGGGCACTGAAGAAGCCTTGTTCTCGAATCGTTCGACGCAGTTATACTGGGACAGAATCAGAAGGGAGGAACCCCCCCCCCCCCCCCCCCCTCTCTTCTCATACTCTCTCTCTTGATCGAATAAAGGCTCTCTCTCTCTCTCTTGTATGTACGCATGGTGTTATATTTGAATGGTAATGTTATTATTTTTTTAACCATTATCATTCATTACTATTGTTATTGCTATTATTGTTGGGTACTTGTCATCATTATCACTGGGTGTGTAGAGTGTTTGGAAAGGATTGTGCGACTGGTGGGTGTTTGGTTAATTGGTTCGGGTGTGGATGGTGGCTTTTGTGTTTGAAATGTTTCTTTTTCAAATGAAACAAACTGCGGCGTTACCGGAACAGGACGAAAAAGCGGAAGAGCACGCAAAACAAAGTGTGAAGTCACGCACTTTTAATGCACGACACAAAACAAGACAAGAAATTTTCGGCAATAAGCCCTCCCCAGCGACAAAACAATAAAAACAGTACAGACATTAACATGCGCAATACTCCCCTTGTGAAAAGGGGAGTACTGCGCATGTTAATGTCTGTACTGTTTTTATTGTTTCGTGTGCTCTTCCGCTTTTTTCGTCCTGTTTCTTTTTCATTTTTGAGGGGGCAAAGATGCAAACTAGCCTGCCATGTGCTTATTCTTTTCCCTCACTAAACAAATTTCGTTCGTTCGTTCTCTTCTCTCTCTCTCTCTCTCTCTCTCTCTCTCTCTCCATCTCCCTCGCTCCCTCTCTCTCCCGTCAGTTAACAACTCCACCCCCACACACAGCCAGAGAGAGAAGAAAGCCACAAAGAGCAATGAAATCAGCTGTTTAACCAGGACACAAAACATTATACCACCGGTCAAGAAACACCTTGCGCAAATACTGGGCTCTAATCCTACTGAATGTGTCCGGTCTAATCCCCCACAGACATCTTCGCAGTTCGTGGGTTTAGGTTGGGACACGGCGAGTACTATAGTATGTATGTAGTGTGCTTTATTGCCTGGGGCGGGGAGGAGAGGGAGGGGGAGGAGATTAAATAAACACGACGTGGTGGGGTGGGGGAGGGTGGAGAGGAAGGGGAGAAGAAAAACGGTTAGAATGGCGGGGGTGGGGGTGGGGGTGGGGGTGGGTGGTGTTAGGCAAGGGGACTAAATCCAGCCGCTGTTTAAGCACCTAATGAACAATGCAACGCCATGAAACAACATCGGATGAGACGAAGGGGTAGCCATGCAAGCAGAACTGAAACAAATTCCCGTTCATGCTGCTTCTTAAAACTGAATGACACATTCCGCGTTCATGTTTATCTCCATTCCAGTAAACAGAGCAGACGTAAGCCCGCGTGTCGGCAATCGTGTCTGGAATAGTCTAAAGCTGATGGAGGGCACCTCCGTTGATGTTTGGCTCTCGATGGCATGAATGAGGCAACGAGGTAAACAAATGGTCGGTGACAGCATGGAGGTTCTTGGTAGCACGTCACGCACTCTCCGTTCCTCTCTCTCTCACGGTCTCTCTCTCTCTCTCTCTCCCACTCTCTCTCTCTCTTTCTCCGCCTCTCTCTCTCTCTCTCTCTCTCCTCCTCTCTCTCTCTCTCTCTCTCTCTCCTCCTCTTCTCTCCGCCTCTCTCTCTCTCTCTTTCTCTCTCTTCCCCCTCTCTATCTCTCCCTCTCTCTCTGTCCGTCTGTCTCTCACACAAACATGCGCACGCTCACTCACACACACATACACCATGCACGCTCAGAAGGGGGGGGGGGGGGCAGAGAACAGAGAGAGAAGAGAGAGAGAGAGAGAGAGAGAGAGAGAGAGAGAGAGAGAGAGAGTTCCACAAACTTCCAAATTCCTTCTCAACACAGACTTCCGTCTGTCTTCCAAACCTGGCACGTCCTGTGTGCCACCTCAACTACCAGACACACCCACCCACTCCCTGCCCCACACCATGTCTCTCTCTACCTACCACACACCCACCCACACTCCCTGCCCCACACCATGTCTCTCTACCTACCAACAACACAACCCACTCCCTACCTCCCCACACCATGTCTCTCTACCTACCAACAACCCCCACCCACTCCCTACCTCCCCACACCATGTCTCTCTACCTACCACACACCCCCCACTCCCTGCCCCACACCATGTCTCTCTACCTACCACAAACCCACCCACTCCCTGCCCCACACCATGTCTCTCTACCTACCAACAACACCACCCACCACCCCTGCCCCACACCATGTCTCTCTACCTACCAACAAACCCACCCACTCCCTGCCCCACACCATGTCTCTCTACCTACCAACACCCCCACCCACTCCCTGCCCCACACCATGTCTCTCTACCTACCAACACACCCACCCACTCCCTACCTCCCCACACCATGTCTCTCTACTTACCAACAACCCCACCCACTCCCTGCCCCACACCATGTCTCTCTACCTACCAACACAACACCCCCACCCACTCCCTACCTCCCCACACCATGTCTCTCTACTACCAACAACCCCCCCACTCCCTGCCCCACACCATGTCTCTCTACCTACCAACACACCCACCCCACTCCCCTGCCCCACACCATGTCTCTCTACCTACCAACACACCCACCCACTCCCTGCCCCCACACATGTCTCTCTACCTACCAACACACCCCACCCACTCCCTGCCCCATACCATGTCTCTCTACCTACCAACACACCCACCCACTCCCTGCCCCACACCACGTCTCTCTACCTACCAACACACCCACCCACCCTGCCCCCCACACCATGTCTCTCTACCTACCGAACACACCCACCCACTCCCTGCCCCACACCATGTCTCTCTACCTACCGACACCACCCACCCACTCCCTGCCCCACACCATGTCTCTCTACCTACCAACAACACCACCCACTCCCTGCCCCATACCATGTCTCTCTACCTACCAACAACCCCACCCCACTCCCTACCTCCCCACACCATGTCTCTCTACCTACCACCACACCCACCCACTCCCTGCCCCACACCATGTCTCTCTACCTAAAAAACAACACCACCCACTCCCTGCCCCACACCATGTCTCTCTACCTACCAACAACACAACCCTCTCCCTACCTCCCCACACCATGTCTCTCTACCTACCAACAACAACCCCACCCCCCCCTACCCCCCCACACCATGTCTCTCTACCTACCAACAACCCCACCCACTCCCTGCCCCACACCATGTCTCCTACCTACCAATAACCCCACCCACTCCCTGCCCCCACACCATGTCTCTCTACCTACCAACAACCCCACCCACTCCCTGCCCCACACCATGTCTCTCTACCTACCAACAACCCCCACCCACTCCCTGCCCCACACCATGTCTCTCTACCTACCAATAACCCCACCCACTCCCTGCCCCACACCATGTTTCATTTATGGGCCAGGACACAACAAAACTGCCCACCCACCCTCCGGCTCCCTCCCCCCCCCCCCCCCCCCCCCCCACACCTCGAGGCAAAGAAAAAAAAATGGCGCCAGACCAGCAGCAGGTCGCAAGGCGGGACATTGAAGGGGGGGGGGGGGGGGGGGGGGGGGGGGGGGGGGCAGCCAAGGCACAGACGGTAAACAATGGGAGGATTCACCACCATGGTGATAAGAATGATGTCACACGGCTCCGGGGTTATTAGCGAGCCTCTTCACCCCCTTTTCCTGTGAATGGGGGGTCTGCTATCGTAAGTAACTGGGTGGAACGACATGGGGGGACGTAGCGTTGTTGGTGTGTTATTAAACAGCGTTCAGCTTCCACGCGAACGTTGTTGTTGTTGTTGTTGTTGTTGCTGCTGAGCTGAGTGCGTGGTGGTCATGAAGAATCGGATCTGAAGTCGACAGTCCTTTGTTTTGTTTACTTGTTTGTTTGTTTGTCTTGTCAAATGGGGAGAGGAGTGGGGAAGGGGGAAGGGGACAAGACTGTTGAAAGATATATGCCAGAAAAAAGAAGCTGGAAAGCGGAATTTTAAACAACTGATTAAGAGAGAGAGAGAGAGAGAGAGAGAGAGAGAGAGAGAGAGAGAGAGAGAGATGGAGAGAGAGAGAGAGAGAAGAGAACCTATGAGCAACAGCGAAAAAAACTTCTTTTAAAGCGAAAGACTGGCATTTAGCAACATCAGAAACATAACCACGTCGCAAGCTTATTTCTGCACACTGGTCTTCGGTTAAAAACAGGGGAGAGGGGGAGGGGGGGGGGGGGGCTGAGATATAATCAATATTTGATCATTACTACTACTACCTCTCTACTGCTGCTTCCACTGTTGTCACCTTCACAGGTCAAAGTCATGAAACGTCATGTTCAGAGTAGTTACGTTCACAGAGAACAACCGAAGAACAGTATCAACACACAGTATACACACACACACGTGATTCAACATTCTTCAAACTAAATCATGTAAAATATAAACTGACATTAAGACGTGTACTTGTGACGGGACAATGAAATAACGCAGCGACCTGTAGTGGACTGCTGTGCTCAACACACACACACACACACACACACACACACACACACCACCAGCGCCCCCACGTACTGCACAGTTATCAATGGCCCGAAAAACCAGTGCTCGGTAGAAAAGGGTAGCTTTTGAGGTAAAACAAACAAACAAACAAGCAAACCAAAAATAAAAACAAAACAAAAAAACTGTTCAGTGAGTATAGTTTACGAGCTTGTTTTAACGTAGTAGTATTTTGCTTGTGACGCAAATCGCAGTGATGTGAATTCTAGAACCGAAACAGTTGGGGGCAAACTCGTAGGAAAAGGAGCGGAAGACGAAGAGTTTTGAATTCTAAAAAAAAAAAAAAATAAAAAAAAAAGAAAAAAGGTACTGAGCGTAGTAGTAGTAGTTTGCTTGTGACGCAGATCGCAGTGATGTGAATTGGGGGCTAGAAAAAGAAACAGTTGGGGGGCAAATTCTAAAAAAAAGGAAAAAAAGACGAAGAGTTTTGAATTCTAAAAAAAAAAAAAAAAAAAAAAAAAAAAAAAATACTGAGCCTAGTAGGATGGCGATTCAAACATTAAGACTAGGATGGCGACTGAACTTTAAGACTAAAAACTCTGAACATTATGTCAAACCGACGTTTCGAACGTTCTACCTGCAACTCGGAACGTTTTCCAAACTTGATCGTAGTAGGATGACGCTGCCAACGTTGGCTGAAGCAGAACGGAGCCGCTGAAGCGTTGGGGTCCCTCGTGTTTACCTTGTCGGCTTCCCTGCGTCCTACAAGCCTCTGGGTGACAGGTGTACAATGGACTCACTGGTCCATCCGTGTGACCAGGCGGTGAGAATGGCTCACTTGCCCACCCAGGTCTTGTCCACTGGTGTTTCTCCCCTTCCTTCTCCTTCCTATCCTTCTTCATCTTTCTTTCTTTCTTTCTTTCCTGCCCCCCGTCCCTCCCCCCCCCCCCCCCCCCCCCCCCTTCGTTTCCTTTCTTTTTCTTTTTTTTCTTTTTCTTTTTTGTCTTTTATTCATTCGCTGTCTTGGCCACCACCCCCATATATATTGAAAACAGAACGGGGGGATGTTTTGTGGGTCAGTTGGAGGCGAATCTATTGACAACTCTTTCTGTCTCCCTGAGTGTGTGTGTGTGTGTGTGGTGTGTGTGTGTGTGTGTGTGTGTGTGTGTGTGTGTGTGTGTGTGTGTGTGTGTGTGTGTGTGTGTGTGTACGCGCGTAAGCGCATTTTGCACGCATACACTTAAAACATGCCCGATTTGATTAAGAATGGTCAACTTTCAATGTCCCTTCGGCGAGAAAAAAAAAAAAAAAAAAAAGGTCTGCGCTGTTCGTCCTTTCTGGTTCCTCATAGTTTTGAGGCGAATCTGTCAATGGCACCGGTGTCTAGTTTGTCCACTTGCTCTTGTGTTCTTTGCTGTTTGTCTTTGGACATATCTTTCCTACCTGAGCACGTGTCACAACACTTCGCTGTCTGAACGGGAGGGGGGGGGGGGGGGGGGGGGGGGAGGGGGGGGGGGGGGGGGGCGCTCGCGTTGTGTGACACGTGTGCAACGTGACATACCCCCCACATAACTGGCGCGACTTTCGACTTAAGCTTACATGCAACCATTCAACAAAATCACCAGTCCTCCCCATCCCCAATCCCCATCTCTACACACACACACACACACACACACACACACACACACTGATCTGTACTCCCACCCCCACCCCCATCCACCACGACCTTCCACCAACCTCCCCTCGCCATATTTTCATTCCTACAAGGCTCGAACATCGACACACGATAATCCCTGAACAGCTCAGCTGATAGAGCGCCAAACAACGTGATCTAAGCGGACCTGGGACCACGGGTTCAAATCTCAGCCGGGCCGTTTCGGTACAGCGAATCTTTCCCTCGGAGTTCATATGGGCACTGGTTCCATTTACCGAAAAGCCCTTCCGTCGAGACTAGCGCGTGTCACACTCCTTGTGCACACGTAAAATCCCACTGTCTTCCGATTCAGTGAAGAGAACTGAGCGAGTGGTGTTTGAGTGATGGTGACACAGGAAACGACTGCATGGCGCCAGCGGGCAGTTCTTCAATGGGGTTCACCCAGTTAGCACGCCCGTTGTGGTGGAACTGAGAGCATGGATTGTAAAGCGCTCACAGCATGGTATTTATCCCGAGGATAGGAAATATACAAGTATACTACTACTACTACTAACTATAACAACAACTACTACTGTACGACTAACTATTACTACTACTTCTGCTACTGTACTAACTAACTACAACAACAATTACTATTACTACTGTGCTACTTACTACAACAACTACTACTACTGTACTGCTAACTACAACAACTACTACTACTACTGTACTACTAACCGCAACAGCATCAACTACTACCCACTGTACTACTAACCACAACAGCAACAACTACTACTACTAGTGTACTACTAACCACAAAAACAACAACTACTACTGTACTAACAACAACAACAACTACTACTATTACTACTACTACTACTACTAACGACCACAACAAGTACTCCTACTACTACTGTACTTCTAACTACAACTGCTAACCACCACACAGCAACTACTACTACTGTACTACTAACTACAACAACTACTACTGTGCTACCACTAACTATAACAACAACTACTACTGTACTACTAACTGTAACAACAACAACGAATACTACTGCTGCTACTACTTCTACTGTACTACTAACCACAACAACAACAACAACAACACTACTACTACTGTACTACTAACTACAACAACTTCTACCGCTGTACTGCTGACTACAACAGCTACTACTGTACTACTAACTACAACTACTACTACAACTGTACTACTAACCACAGCAACTATTACTACTACTAACTACAACTGTACTACTAACTACAACTATTACTACTACTGTACTACTACTAACAACTACTACTACTACTGCACTACTAACTACAACTACTACTACTACTGTACTACTGACTACAACAACAACTACTACTTCTACTGTACAACTAACTACAAGAACAACTACTACTACTGTGCTACTGACTACAACTACTGCACTACTAACTACTACTGTACTACTAACTACAACAACAACAACAACTTTTACTACTAGTACAACTGTACTACTAACTACAAACAACAACTACTACTACTACCGTGCTTCTAACTACAACAACTACTACTAGTACTGTACTACTAATTACAACAACAACTACTACAACTGTACTACTAATTACAACAACAACAACTACTACTACTGTACTACTAACTACAACAACTACAACTAGAGTAGAAAGTACGTCAAGAACAAGAAGTCTGCGTGACACGTGCAGGATGTTATAGTTGAAAAAAAAAAAAAAAAAGTATCGAACGAATGCGATGGCTGGATTAGAATAGTACAACTAGAAAAACGATGTAATGGCAATACTAACACAAGTAGTCTCTATTTTCCTGACCTGTGCAGCCCCAAATCTGCTGCCGGTGTAGCCCATATTAATGACGATTAGGATATTTTCAAGTTAAAAGAAAAACGCACACAAATAGAGCAACCCTGGTTATTCTAGAAACTTCTTCGCTCTTCAGCAGTCTTATTGCCTGAAAACTGAACTTTGACCTCCGTCAGGGGGATGGGGGTAGGGGGGGGGTGAGGAAGCCATTTCAGAATTATGTGCTTATATTGATCAGCATACAATTTTTTTTTTTCTTCACATTTCAAAACGTTTTTCTTTTTCATTATTATCACACAAAATGTACATGACAAATTTCGAACGAACTCACGATAAAATGTCCGTACCTCTGAAATCAAAAGGAAATGTGCTACATCGCTATGGAGCTATCATAAATAACTTGACAATTATTATATTTTGATGACGACAAATCACTTCACAGAGATTCCCGGTGTTTTTGTTCATGTGGATCATTTTTTTTTTCCAGCCAACAGTGTGTTTTCTTTCCTTCCACGCAACGCTTGGACATCTCAACCGTACTGGGACCTAACATATACTTTCATTCTTTCCATATATAAGCAACGAGTAATCGCCCTTTCTTTTCCATCACAGATGAAAGGCCTCTCTCTCTCTCTCTCTCTCTCTCTCTCTGGTCTGTTTGTTTACAGGTTCGGAACAAACATGAAAATGAGAAGCGAGCGCCGAGTTAGTAATCTGTCTCCCTCACCTTGATGTCTCCCGGTACCGTCTCTTTTCATGTTCGCCTTCTGCCGCTCACAGTCCCGACTGGGGGCCCAGAATTCCCCTCGTCCTCAGAGATCAGTCCAGCGTCAACAGTCGGGTCTAATATAACCCATGACACCGACTCCCCCTACCCCCCCCCCACCCCCACCCCCCCCCCCCACCCCACTTCCTCCATCTTCCCGCCGTCTGACGCCAATCCTTTACAGCCGATGGCTGGCTACACAATGGTGCTGAGGCGAAAATGCCTCGGTTCGCAAACGGGCAACAGGAAACTACTAATTACACCGGGGGTGGGTAAGCGGGTTGGGGGTGGACAGGACGAGCTGACGGACCGAAGGTGACCGCGGAGTCTTTTCTTCTGCGTTGTCCGTGTTGCGTCTTGTCTTCTCGTCTCCTTGCGGGGGGTGTGGGGGGGTGGGGAGGAGAAGGACAGAAGAGCGGGGGAACTCCAGGGATGGCGAGTACGTCACCCGGGGTGAGTTCAGGCGCCGCTGCTTTGTCCTAACCCGTTTTTTTCTGACCTCTCACCTATTCTGACTTGTACTTTCCTTTCTCTTACCGTTGTTTTTCTAACCCTGTTCAAGTTCTTCGTGCCCCTCTTGTCCGCCCCCCCCCCCCGCCCCCCTCCCCCCCCCCCCCCCCCCCCGCCCCCCTCCCCTGTTTTCCTATTTTTTTTCCTCCTTACATCTTCACACTTTGACGTACTTATTCCTGCCTGCTTTCCCAAGTTGTCAATACCAAACATGTCAGTCTGAATGAGAACACTAGCAATTATGGTGACACACACGATTACAGCGACCTAACTGACGTCCTTACCATTGGATTACATGCTGGTCACACACACACACACACACACACACACACACACACACACACACACACACAGAGAGAGAGAGAGAGAGAGAGAGAGAGAGAGAGAGAGAGAGAGAGAGAGAGAGATCACACTGATGCCATTATACAAATTCATGACCATATAATGATGCATGCAATCGAAGCCCTTCACTTCACTCTGCACATACGGACTTCTAGATGTTTACGGCAAGATGAAGAAAAAACCCACAAGACGAACGAGGACAATGCCATCTGCTCTCTTCCAGGCTCCACTGTCCGCCATGTTGTCACGCACCTGCATGCCATACGCCGTCGACGAGTTCATTACTTAGCACCATTCCCACTTGGCATCACACACACCACAGGTTATGACAGACTGGGGAACACCAAATCCAAGGAGGGCAGGGAGGGGCAGTTGGGAAGAGGAGGAGGAGGAGGAGGAGGAGGAGGAGGTGGAGACCCCTTTGGATGGTTAAGGGGAGGGGGGGGGGGGGTGATGGAGGAAAGGGGGAAGGAATCTACCCAACATACCACTCACGCCACAAGATCGGTAACGCGTTCAGGCAAGCTGTGAAAATCTAAGTTTGTAAGTGGTCAGCGTCAGCGGGGTTTGAACTCCCAACGTGTGGCCATGAATACGGAGTCTACCAGCAGCTAGCTAACCAGGTATCCTTTGCCGACAGGTGCTTTCTGAAATTCTCTCTCTCTCTCTCTCTCACACACACACACACACACACACACACACACACACACACACACACACACACACAACACACACACCTTGCCCCATGCCCTACGTAAGCCGAAGTATGCAGGAACGGTTAAGCCGAGATCGGAAAAACAAACAAACAAACAAACAAACAAAACACACAAAAAATTCTTAAATAAATGTTAGCGAACCGCCCACACAAACGTGGACAAACGAGTCACAAGACAAAACACAACGCGTTTCGACCTCTAGGTCTTCTTCAGGTAGGACACAAATGAACAAAACAACGAAAATTCACTTAGCTTGTGACTCGGTTGTCCACGTTTCTCTGGGCGGTTCGCTAACATTCTTTTTTTTTTTTTAAAAGATTTGTTTAGATTTCCGCCTGCAGTCGTCTCACTTTGCAACAAAACAAACAAACAAACAAAAAGCAAACAAAAAAACAATGACAGTCAGCACCAAGCAGTACAGCGTAGTCCACACGGAGGGCGTCTGAACAGAGCCGGGTGGAGCTAGCCAACGATGGCCCGGACAGGGGGGAAACCGTGGACACCATCGCCCACCTCATCTGGCGTGAGCTGACCTGCAAGCGGCCGGAGATGAAGACCTTTGGCTTTCACCTTGCCAACCAGGCGAACACAATTGACTAAAGGCGTCATTCCAGGCTCCAGAAAGTAACCTTCGCGCCTCGGGGGGATCACCGCGCTTCTGGGGCATTCCGTGCTGCTCTCTGGGGGCGAGGGGGGAGGACGGGCACTGGACTGCGGAGTACCCCGTGCGTGGATGGATGGTGAGAGAGGTGTGTGTGTGTGAGAGAGCGAGGGAAGTCGTTTTTAGCGGGAAAAATTAAGAGACTGTGCTGATGGTGATAATTATGGTGTGTAAGGAGAGAGAGAGAGAGAGAGAGAGAGAGAGAGAGAGAGAGAGAGAGAGAGAGAAGGTCAGTAGGTACGGCAATTATCCGTGATGGAATTCGTGAGTGTGCTCCATCACCACCAATCCACCACACCAACCCTTTGTTTCCCCACTCCTTTCCCTCTCTTCGCATTGCATTGTTTTCTGGTGTATTTCCAACCAAGCTAGTACATAGGTACGTGCACTCACTTTTTGATTTGATCCATCAAACGTGTGACTTGCACTATTACATTCCTGGCTGCTCAAACTCAGTCCTAAATCAAAAGAAACAACTGCTACATTTTTTAGACTCCTCAAAATTAATCACGAACCAGAGGAAAAAAAAAAAGTTGCATATAATTTTGTTGACAGCTTGAAATCCCCCCCCCCCCCCCCCCCCCAACACACACACACACACACACACACATACACACACACACACACAAACCCCACGTGCGAGGTTTTTGTTTCTTTTTCGTTTCTATTTTAGTTCTGTTTTTACTTCTCAAAACTGCTTGGAAACCTTCCTTTTTTCTTTACATCAACACTTGCATACATTCTTTCTACGCAATTCAAAACTGTCTCTGAACTAGTATAAATCAGAGCTTCCCGAACGGATTTTTTTTTTTTTCGACTGCAAAAATCAACATTTGAACAAATATTTTCTTGACAGCTACAATGGTTTGCATGACAACGTTCTTCACAGAAACTTAAAACCGGCTTCCAACCAACCACAACAAGTCCCCTCAGCTGACCTCGCTTCTAAATGACCTCTGCCCTGAAAGTGCAACTATGATAGTGTGATCACGTTTCCACAAGAACAAAACGGTCAGTTTGGGACACAGCGTCCCCCCCCCCCCTCTCTCTCTCTCTCTCTCTCTCTCTCTCTCTCTCTCTCTCTCTCTCTCTCAGCACAAACGTTCTCTATCACAGGGTCTACATGGTTTATCATGTTAATGAACTAGG
>JADBJO010004213.1:117500-147500 GCA_016801955.1 Conus betulinus | reverse complement strand
ATGTTGGGATGGGGGGAGTGGAGGGAAAGGAGAGCGAGCGACCGAGGGGGCGAGCGACAGAGAGAGAGAGGGGGGTAGGAGGAAGAGAGCAAGAGAGAGGAAGAGAGAGAGAGAGAGAGGGGGGGAGAGAGAGGGAGAGAGACAGAGAGAGAGAGAGACAGACAGACAGACAGACAGTCAGAGACAGAGAAACAAAGTCAGATAGACAGATTGACAGAATGATTCAGTAAGAGAGAGAGAAAGATAGAGAGAGACTGACAGAGACAGAGGGAGAAAGAGAGAGAGATGAGACAGAGACAGGGACAAAGAAAGACAGATAGAAACAAGAGAGACAGAGAGAGACAGAGACAGAGAGAGAGAGACACACAGACACACACACACACACACACACACACACACACACACACACACACACACACACACACTAAATGAAGGAAGAACTTAATGAACGTGTAGATAAATAAACCAAAATGCGCAAATGAATAGAAACAAAACACGTGTTCAGAAATTCAATGGCCATACATTCAGCATCACAGTATCAAGTGGGTTTTTTTTTTTTTTTTTTTTTTAAGCAGCAAACAAAAGAAAAGACGGAAACGTTCGGATCAAAATAATTCAGATTCCACAGTCACGTTTTGGCCCATCAGAAGACTGTCAAAGCGTCTGACACCATCAGTTTCACTGTTAACCTTTTGCCAGTCAGCAACAAGACGTGTCCCCCTTCAACAAACCCTTAAGCCCTGGCCGCTCAATAAATTCTAAAATGGGCTCGATCACTCTCCATAAAAACCATGTCAACCGACATACATCCGAGGCGCGGCCCCCCCCCCCCCCCCCCCCCCCCCCCCCCTGCTCCCTTTCCTTTCGCACCGACTTCATCTTCTTCCACCCCCCCCACAACACCACACCAGAAGGTCTATGAACGCACGCGCACCCTCCTCCATGTTTTGGATTAAAAGGCCATCGACTTCGACAGCTGCCAGTTTTCGCAAGATTCATTCGCATGGCCGCCTGCCCGACAGCTTTGATACAGCACGAAATGTAACAATCCAGTAAAATTCACGGAACACGTAACCAAGCATCAACCTTCACAAAAAAAATAGTAATAATTCACAAAACTGTATCGCTTACAACACTTTTTTTTTTTCTTTGTTATATTTCATGGATCAATAACAACTGAATCAAATGGATGGTTGAGACTGAAATCGTTTGATGTTGAGAGGCAAATGATGTGCTTAAAACAATTATCCAAAACCTTCGGCATCGTTTAAATGTAGAGGTAATGACACTCTTTAATATTTTACTATTCACGTGGATAAAGAAACCTTGTTCTCGGATACTGTAAATCTATGTATGACATCTCTGGGACCCTGGGGTTATCACCTTTGATTATTTCAAATTTGTTTGTTAACCCCTTGCTACTGACCAGCGGTCTTCACGTTTTCAAGTGTTCGACACAATGTTGCTCCAAAAAAACATTCGTTTGTGTTTCAACGCTTATCTCCACTAAAAATTCCTGATGCAGCACTCTCGACGGAAATTGTAACACAATCTGCTCCACTTTATGCTCGAAAATGTTACATTTTTAGTGGATGACACTTTAAAAGCCTTGTTACTTAAAAAAAAATTGTATTCTTCTTTGTACAAGACTGTTGCATTAATACATTTTACGTTGCATCGCAGCGTTGCTCAGATCTGACATGCATCCAAATATTGTCTTAGAATTTTTATCAATGATATGTGTGTGCGTGTGTGTGTGTGTGTGTGTGTGTGTGTGTGTGTGTGTGTGTGTGTGTGTGTGCGAGCGCGCGGATGTGTGTGTATGTGCGCGCGCATGAGTGTGTGTGTGTGTGTGTGTGTGTGTGTGTGTGTGTGTGTGTGCGCGCGCGCGCACACAGCACCTTAATCTCCTGACAGGGAGAACGGAAGGACAACAGGGGAAGCCTTCGTCGACTTCCAGCAGGATGATTGCAGAGAGAGAGAGAGAGAGAGAGAGAGAGAGAGAGAGAGAGAGAGAGAGAGAGAGAGAGAGGGAGAGAGAGAATGTGGAGCAAACGACTGCTCATTTATTGACCTGATAATATGCAGAGCACACCAGATAAAAACGTCACGTCCTCGAGTGACAAGATGACAGCTTCCTCATCCGCTAATTACGTTGTCTTTAAAAAAAAAAAATCAAAATAAGACATCCTCCTATCCTACTATGAGACAGTCCTAGTTTACTGGGTTGGAGGAGTTGTTACAATCACACAAAGTCCACACTGACAAGGATAAAATGTCGAAGGGTTCATTCCCTTGCGATTCTCGGTTTGATTACATATTCGTCTGCTCATCTTTTCCCACAGTATAGCCGATTCGTTGTTGTTGCTGTTGTCGTTGTTGTTGCCATTGTTGTTTCCTAAGCTTTTTTTTCACGTTCGTCGTTGTTGTTGATAACTGTTGACATTATTGTTTTCTCCCTCTCTCTCTCTCCCCCCCCCTCTCCCTCTCTCTCTCTCTCCCTTTCTTCTTCTTCTTCTTCTTCTTCTCTTCTTCTTCACATATACAACAGGAGAATTCTCAGAAGGCTGCAGTATGCCATAGCCAAGTGACCAACCAAAGGAAAGAGAAAGTACAGTGTATCTTTTTGAAATGACGGATCGGTTACAACACGTCCGCTCTGCCGCACGTGACCGTGTACAAAAGACTGTGGGAGAGTCCTAGCTGCCCTAACGTCACGTTTTGTCACAGTCACGGGGGAGTCACGCCCCTGTGATCTTCGGTCATGAAGCAGTAGTCACGTCATCACTTACAGCTGTTTACACACTGGGAGCCTCCCTTCTTTTCAACCCTAGGCATTTTGTCATCCTCACACCTCACCCTCTCTCTCTCTCTCTCTCTCTCTGAAAACAGCATGTTTTATACCAAAGCTGAATCTTAAATTGCTTTTTGTATTGTTCATTTCACTGTCTGTCTGTCTGCCTCTGAAAACAGCATGTTTTATACTACCGCTGAATCTCAAATTGGTTTTTGTATCATCCATTTCTCTGTCTCTGTGTGCCTGTCTGTCTCTCTCACTCTCTCTCTCTCTCTTCCTCTCTCTCTCTCTCTCTTGTTTTTATTTTCTCTGTTTTACTTGTTTGTTGTTGCTGCTGCTTCTGCTTGTAAATGTTGTTTTGATGTTGTTTTCATTTGATTTTTTCAAATCGCTTTTGAAGACGGGATAAAGATAATCCATTGAGATCTTCTTTCAAGCCAAATCTACGGCTGCACGAAACCGCCATATGCTGTTGTTCAAACACACACACACACACACACACACACACACACACACACACACACACACACACACACAAAACCTAACTCATTCACGACAATCAACGAAATACAATTACTACATCAAATCTAACTGAAAAGCGTTGCGTCCGACGACGTGAATCTGCACACACACGCGCGCCCTCCTCACGTAAGCCATTCCTCGAACATAATACAAACATCAAGCCCGCAGGTGGACCCACACACAGCCTGACTTATGTGACGTGGAATATTCATGGAGCATGACGTTGTGTACACAGACAGGTGCGACACACCTGAGGCCAGGGCAACACCCCCATGACCGACTGGCAGGATGATTCCTGCCGGCTGACCGCGGCACTGATGCCAGGCTGCCTCCCAGTGTCACGCACAAGGGGGGGGGGGGGGGGGGGGGAGGGGGTGGGGGGGCTTCATGCGGATTGGGACGAAAGTGTTGGGTGACTGCGAGTGGGAGAAAGTGAGGAGTGGCGGTGATGGGTGGTAGTGAGGGTGGGACGATGGTGGTGGTGGTGGTGGTGGTGGCAGGACTGCCCCCCCCCCCCCCCCCCCCCCCCCTTTCCAAAAGCCTTTACGCACATATGAATGTGCCCATGCAAACGTGATACCCAAACATGTGGATGAGGACACACTCACACACACACACACACGCACACACACACATGCGCGCGCGCACGCACACACACGCACACGCACACACACACACACACACACACACACACACCAGGCGCATGTGGGTGCGCGAACACGTCCAGGAACACACGCTCGCACACTCAAAGAGACACTGTGTTTATAACACATGTAAGAACGCACATTGACGCACACACAAAAGCATCCGCATTAACGGGCAAAAAAAAAAGAAAAAAAAAGAAGTTAATCTCGAACCTTGATTATCAGAACTTG
The DNA here is from genome assembly GCA_016801955.1 of Conus betulinus. Lineage (NCBI taxonomy): Eukaryota > Metazoa > Mollusca > Gastropoda > Neogastropoda > Conidae > Conus > Conus betulinus. The sequence continues at coordinate 143,306 of JADBJO010004213.1, read as the reverse complement.
CCATGAACTGAACAGAACCACACTCTCATGCACACGCACAGACCGGCCACACGACACCGAAAAACGGCACACCCTTCCAAAAGGGACACAATCCTTGCTCGCTATCGCCGCCCCGCTGTACACGTGATAATTACGTCCCATTATCTCACAGTGAGTTCGGCCTCGCACGGCAATGACACCAGATCTGCCCTTTCCGATGAGGCTCACACAGTTTTGAGCAGTGAGCATCTGAAGCTATGCCAAAGCCAGATGAGAAACTCACGCGGCACCGTAGTGCAGGCTAATTATTAAGCTTCGCCACTCCCGCCTGAAATTGCTACTCCTACCCCCCCCCCCCCCATATATTTTTTTTCCTTTGTTGTTTGGAAGGGAGGTGCTGAGGGGAAGGGACAGGAAGCTGAAAAGAGTGTCCCCTATTGTTTTCATGTCGCAACAGCGTTAGCTCTGAACCCAGTCTTCCAATTTTATTCATTTGCTCACCCATAATGAAACAGACACACGCCCATAATTACAAACGCATGCCGCTTACGACACCGAATCGCCTAGCATCCGTTTGGAGTCACGGGCCTGCGTTTATTTCATCATGGGGGAGCAAGAGTGACCCTACTTGTTCTTGACTGTTCCCTGCCTCATTTTAAGATTCGCTTTTATTCACCGATTCAAGATGGCCCAACTAACAAAGGCAGGAACGTGACACGAACCATCCATCTCTCCAGTGCTCGGGGATTTTGCACTGGATGCCTGTAGCAAGGTGGGCAGGCAGACTACAAACAAGGTCCGGACACTGGCGTGGCCAGTCACTGCAGTCAGCGGTGCAGTTCCATGGTGTGTGAAGGACACGGTGTTACAGTTTGCTTGGGCACATGCACACCCACCAAGGTCATCAACTGTGCCCTGACTATGGACTGCGAGTGCCTCTGATCATGAGTAAAAACGCTGATCAAGTATTCTGGGCTGCTCTGCCTCCGTCGTTGTCATCATCATCATCACCATCATCATCTTCTTCTTCTTTTCTTCTTCATCTTCTCTTCTTCTTCTTTTCTTCTTCTTCCTCATCATCCCACCATCCTCTTCTCTTCTTGTCCTTCATCTTCGTCATCCTCTTCATCATCACACCATCTTCTTCTTCTTCAACTTCTCTTCTTCTTTTCCTTCTTCTTCTCTCATCCTCACCATCTTCTTCTCTTTCTTGTTCTTCATCTTCACCGTCTTCTTCTTCTTCTTCTTCTTCATCTTCATCATCACCATCATCATCATCATCATCATCATCATTCCCGGCCATGCTATTCTGATAGTCCGATGTTGTGGGCGAAGTCCGCCGTCTGCCTGAGCGACGTTGCCAGTGCCCACAGCTTCTCCCTCCAGTCCACCGCACTGGGCCACGAGTCCTGTGTGGCAGTCTGTCCAAGCTGGGACAGAACCGGAGGATGCGCACTGTGGAGAACGGGCGTCCGTGGAGCAGTGCCATACGGCCACCCATCCGTGTGGGACATCTTCAGTCTGCAGAGATGCCACACGAGGCTCTGCTTGTTCATTTCAAACAATGCGCATCTATGATTTTTTTTTTCGACGGCGTCTGAAAGCTCATTTCGTTCATGGCGACTTGTGCAGTGGCATTGACCTGGACTGGGTTTGGTTTTTGTGCCTTGCCTTCTGCAGGCTTTCTGACTTTCTTGGACTGAACTCTTCATTTTCTGCGCAATAAGCTTGGTTTTTATGAGTATCGTCATCATCATTCTAGTAAAAACAGTCTCAGAGAGAGAGAGAGAGAGAGAGAGAGAGAGAGAGAGAGAGAGAGAGAGAGATCTCATGCGGTCACTGGACAGCACTTAAAACAATACCATGCATCAAAGTCCTTCGCCCGTGCGCAGGATCGGTAACACACACTACCAGTTTCACAGCAAGGATGGGGCGCACGCACACGTATATATGTGTACGTGTCCATGCATCTGTATGTCCCCGTGCATGCGTGTTTACACATGCAAGCATGCATGTACCAGTGTGCGTGTGTTACTTAGAAGATGATATTCGCTGACAAAGGCGGCCCCACTATGTTAATATCCTAATTTCAAAGTCAGTTCAGAGTACAGAAGACCTGAAGACAAGCTACTAGTTATGACTTACCGGTGGTGCCTCTGCTGCCTTGTCTTCGTCTGGATCTTTCAACAGGTCCTCTGAAAGTTCTCCGTCCTCCGCATCTCCTCCCTCCACCTCCTTCCCACCCACCCCCTCTTCTTTTGGCGCTGGCTGTGTGGCGTCTACAGTCTGGCTGTCCATGATGTCATCTGCCGACAGCTGGATGACGTCACTGGTTGAGCTGTCAGTGACGTCAACTGGCGCCTGCCGGACGACGTCACCGGCTGGGCTGTCGATGACGTCATCCGGCGTCTGCTGGATGAGGTCAGGGGCCTGGCTCTCCATGAGGTCCTCTGACGTGTGCTGGATGACGTCAGGTGTCTGCCTGTCCCCGAGGTCGTCAGACGCTGGCTGAGTGACGTCAAGGGACCGGCTGTCTATGAGGTCGTCTGACGTTTGTCGAATGACGTCATTCACGTCTTCTGAGATGTCATTCGACACTTCCTGACCAGGTGAGTCAGACATTTTTGCTTCATAGGCTTCGGACTTGGAGTCATCCGTTGAGTTCGTCCGGTCAGGTGATGTCTCTTGGTGTGCCTCAGCATCTCCTTCATTCGCTTTCTGGGCTCACGCTTTGAACGTCAACTGGAACTTCTTCCTGCTGGTTCTCAGAGGTTTCAGGCAAGGTCGGCTTCTTCTCCAAGAAGCCAGCATCCACCACCGTGACAGTAGGCAACGTTTCTGGCATCTGGTGAGGCTTCAACGAGTCTCCAACGTCCCTGACATAGTCGGAGTCCTGAGGAGGTAATGCGGTCATAGTGCTGGGTGGCATAGCTGCGGTGGCAGTGGTGGTGGTGGTGGTGGGAGCGATCACGAGTTCCTCGTCGTCATCAGCAAAGGTTTTTCTGCCCCGACCGGCTCCTACCCAGAGTTGAGTTTGCTGCGGACTCAGTTGGGAAGACTGGGACCACACAGTCGAGTTTCATCCACTTAATGGATGCGTTTCTGAGAGTGTTGCTCAAATTTCCTGACCAACACTGCAGGTGTCTGTATCTCTCGGGCCTGGTTGACGCCGGGATATATTATGAAAGGAAGCGTAGAGTACAGCCCTGTCATGTAGTCTCAGACCGAAATGGAAATCCGTAGCATCATCATTATCATCCTCATTCTCATCGATCAGCATAAAAAAAAAAAAAAAATGTCTCAAATTCTGTGGCCCTTCATGCCCTGCTCTCATGGTGACCTCAGTTTCGATGTCCTCTCCACGTCTGTGGCCTTGGTTTTGGTTCCGTCGGGGTCACCGGTATCGGCGAGTCCATGGGGGCTGTCGTTGGACGGACGTGGTGGCGCCCTCCGGAGGGAGAGCTCACTCACGCCGGCTCCGCGACTAAGCAATTATTGTCGTCAGTAGGGGGCTTAGTAGGTGGTGTCGGATTGCCGGTGCCGGGGCTGCGGCGGGGCCGACCGGGCCGTGGCTGTGGACAGGGTGTCGGAATGAGCGGCGTGGGTGCACTGCCTCTGAGGTGGCGCAGAGGTTGGGACAGAAAAAAAAAAAAAAAAAAAGATAACACAAAGTGGTCGTGATCATTTACGACGCTCACTACAAGCAAGCCGAGAGATGGAACACGATCACACGTACCGAAATTCTACCAATGTTAAAAACAGCAACTCATGCAGCATCCGCAAAGCACACACACTCAACAACTCAAATATAAATATTCAAAATCACAGAGATACATGCTCAGATATATACATAATTATATATATGTAAACAAATAATACATACACACGCATTCGCAGAATTACAATCAGCCACAGCATTTTTCCTGGTGTTTTCTGGATCCCAATCTATCTCTATTCTTTCCTGCCGCCACTCCCCCCGCCACACACACACACACACACACACACACACACACACACATCTCTCCCCCCCCCCCACACACACACCATCCCACTCCCCTCCTTTCACCATCCCACCTTCCCAGTTCGTCTCCAATTTCCACACGCCCAGGGGCTGTATTACTCCACAGGCTATTAATACCAGGGAGCTTTGGGAAAAGATTATATACACATGCTGGAAGAACATAAAAAGGCCTGCCGTCATTTAAAGGTGAAACGACTGAAAAAGAGAGAGAGAGAGAGAGAGAGAGAGAGAGAGAGAGAGAGAGAGAGAGAGAGAGAGACAGACAGACAGACAGACAGACAGAGACAGAGAGAGAGAGAGAGCATGCATTCATAACAAATGCTTCCCCATTCCTTACCTCCCATCCTCTCCCCCCCCCCCCTCCCCCATAACCTCCCCCCCCCCCCATTCCCCACAAACAGACAACGCGCACGCTCACCCCTTTTTCTCTCTCTACACACACACACACACACACACACACACACACACACGCACGCATGCGCGCCACACACACACACGCGCACACACACACCGCGCGCGCACACACACACACACACACACACATCCGCGTACGCACGCACGCACGCGCACGTGCGCGCACACACACACACACACACACACACGCACACGCACACACATCACCACCACCGCCGCCAACGACAAAACAGAGAAGCACCAAAGCAGGACACCAACGCACAACGCCGCGACAGGAAGGAACAGCGATCGATCTGTGGGCGCCTCACGGGCAACAGGTTTGGTTTGGGCTTGCCAGGAAGACAGAAATCGATGGGTGCAAACCCACGTACATACACCAACGCACCACTTCGACACGGGCTGCACGTTCGAGCTGCAGTACACTGTACTGTGTCAGGGGTCCGTGCACACTGACAAAGTTGACAAGTTCATGACTTTTCTATGCCATTCGAGACATTCCTGTGACGATAACCCCCCCCCCCCCCCCCCCCCCCCCCCCCCCCCCCCCCCCCCCCAAAAAAAAAAAGTACTATTTCGCAAGAACTTTGTACTCCTGCTGTTAAAAGTATTACCATTTCGGTCATGCATGTCTCATAACAGATAAACGTTCACTTGAGTTTTGCACGGTGACAGTGCGCATCCTCACACCAGGTATTTGCGGTTTTTTTTTTTGTTTGTTTTAAGGCTTTATTTTCAATGAAGTGACTTTTGCTTGACTTTGACCGAAATTCCCCGTCTTTTCTGTCCAGGGGAACGATTTCTTTCCTCGTTCCACAACTTTTAAGGATTTCCGTGTGTACTGCAATTTTTTTCCCCCTTCTTTCCCGATTAGCATCTTTCTCGATTATTTCCTGTATAAACATCTTCCTCCCTTATGTTCCGTTTCATTATCTTCCTGAACTATTTTCCTGTATTGCCGTCTTCCTCGCTCACTTTCTGTATCATTGTTTTCTCGATTATTTTCCGTGTGACTACCTTCTACACGCACAGGAGATGGAGCGCCGTCCAAACACTGACCGCTGGCCAACCCCCCTGCAGTGTGATGACTGCCCCATGAGTTCAGACTTCCCTGCAGTCTCCAAGTCTTTCCTGATGATACCAGCCATCGTGGCAGCGTGTATGGTTAGCATTGCGGGCTTCCAGCGGGAAAGTCGTGAGTTCGATTTCCTTCAGAGCCATTTATTTCGTAGGATTTTTCTGCCCTGCCCCCCCCCCCCCCCCCCCCCCAAGCTCCTTCCTGCCCGAATTGAGTTTACTATGTGCTAAAATTGGAGAGACTGTGACATAACAGTCGAGTTTCATCCAATTCATGGATGCACCTCTGAAAGTTGCTCACGTTTTCCGACCAACACTGCAGGTGTCTGTAACACTCGGGCCTGGTTCTGACATGACACTGACAACCACCTCTCTCTCTCTCTCTCTCTCTCTCACACACACACACACACACACACACACACACACACACACACACACACACAATTAAAGGGTTATCAGTTTACGTTATTTTTCAACGCCTACTCTGATCTCCTCAACCCCCTTCTTCTCTCACTCCCACCTCTTCGTCTGTCTGGCCATCTTATTCCAAGCGACACTACATTAAGAGGCACCAACACTGACGACAAGGGCAGAGAATTTTGACGAAACTGTTTGCGCGGGTCTCCAACCCCCACTCGAGATCAAACCTTGCCAAGCAAACAAGAATTCTTTCCACCTTGCCTCTTTGAAGCTCACATCCTCCTCCAAGATCCAGCACACAAGACTTATCTATCCACTTGTCTCTTTGAAACTCACATCCTCATTCAAAGTACAAAGAAACGTGGGGGGGGGGGGGGGGGGGGGGGGGGCAACCAAACGCTAACCAAGGACCTGCGAGTTATCCATTTTCTATGCGACCGCGAGCTATCCAATGACTGTAACACAACAGCGCGACCTTCTGCGACTTTTAAGATCGAGCACAAGTCAAAGAGCGCGAGTCTGAAATCACTTTAAAGCGTGAAATTTAACGTCGGATATAGCAAATGCTATGGGGTCCTGCTCTTTCTTCGTCGTCTTCTTCTTTCTTTTTTTTTTTTTCCTTCTGAGATCATCGTCTGTGTATGTGCGTATTTCAACGTGTATTGTATACAACGGTCAATGTGTGGAGTATGTAGTGTACCGCGTCTGAGAGAAGAGACCTCTGTCTGTACCGGAATTTGCCTGCACAAACGCTTCTTTCCGTCAAAAATTATGGACGGTTTCATCGCGAAAAACATCAAGAACCCTGTAATATGACCAGAGGAACACATACTACCATCATATTTCGATCAGTTAACCCCTTTGACGAAAAGAAACGCCTGAACTAAAGGGAGGTGCAAAAAAGGAAGTCAGACTTTTGACGAGATAAAGAACCTTACAATTCACGTGAAGGATGTTTGCCATGTTGAAAAGCCATTTTCGTGTTTTTGGACACTATAAGTGCGATTTTTTTTTTCTGCTGCTTTTTTCTTTTCTTTTTCTTTTTTTCTTTTTTTTTTTTTTTTTTTTTTTTTTTTTTTTTCTTTTTTTTTTTTTTTCTTTTTTTTTTTTTTCTTTTTTAAACTTTTCTCATTCGCAAGATTCTAACATTTAAACTCGCGCTTTGGGATTCGTGTGTTTGTGTTGTTCCGCGCTTCTGGGTGTTTCCGTACCCATACGGCCATTACTCCACCCCTGACACATGGTTTCAGATTGCGTTAAACCTCCTCTTATGTTCTGTCCCAAACCCAACTGAAAGAGAAGAGAACGGTTTAAGCGTGGGGCCAGACAGTACACCCATCCTGTAAAAACGTCGCTGGCTACAGACACATCAACAGCCACACAAAAGATGTCGTCCTTGGAAGAGCAGGGTCTTTGCCAGAGAGGAATATGATAGCGAGTGAGGAGAGGCGAGAGAAGGCCACCAGACTATAAAACGCCTGTCTGGAGGACGTTGAAACTGACACCGACCAGACGGGATCTGTCTGGGGACTGCTTGACAGGAATAGCAACGGCTCTGGCGGCTGCCGCTGATGGACTAAGCTCCGTCAAGGCTCGCGAATCTAGACCGCGACGTAGCGCGATGAATCCTTGTTTCTTGATTGAAGTTTGAACGATCTTCTGCCAAGGAAGAAAACGCTATCTGTAATACTGCTTCTCTGGTGCTTGACCGAGTATAAAATTATTATAGGGCATGCTGAACTTAGGACCGTTTTGAATAGGTTATGAAATCGATTTTAGCCATTTCTTTGTCCAAAATGTAAACGTATTTCTCTCAAAAGAATTATGACCTTGAATGTTTCGGCTGTACGGAATGAAATTTTACTTTTTGAGTCGAGTATGAAAAATCAATCAACCAACTACAAACTGATTTCCATCTCAGGAGAACTGTCACCAACTGATTTCCATTATAAGAGGGCTTTCATATTGTTACTTCCCTTTGCGCCAACCCCAAACAATTCCCAGAACACGCCGAGCGATCCTGTTGTTTTAGGCCACGAACCTTGGTGCGGCGAGGTTCGCGAACCTCGCAGATGCTGGGTCACCAAAGGAAAGATCGGCGGCAATGGAGAACGAAGACAAGTTCCCCGAGATCGCAAAGTACAGGAACAAGTTCCGTGATCTAAACGTTTGTTGAGGGGGTGATGAATGACGACGACGATGATGTCGTTGCATTCAGATTCAACGTCCGTTTCCCATCTTGTGTGACGCCGAAGAATATGGCAAGGGAACTGTCCCAACACATACAGCGAAACTACCAGAACGCCAACAAGCGAAGCTGGGCAGCGAAATACTACCACCAGTTTCGGTGCCACCTGGGCTCCAGCTCACAACTGTCTCAAAGCCAGCTTGGTGCTCGACCAGCTGAGCTGCTCAGAACGCCGAAGTGACATTGCATTTTCAGTTTGTGCGAGAAAAAGTTATGAAAATGTCGATAAACCGACCTGGCTGACAACGAAGATAAACGGAGAGGGTTCTGCCACAAAGCATTAATTGAGCCGTCAGGTAAAGAAGCCTAGCACGTGGTATCCTGCGTTTGTTGTGATCAGCACAAGACACCACTGAACTCGACAGAAGTGACCTGGGAGCAAAGAACTGTCCCCTCCTCTGGGCTGCTTCAAGACCACTTGATACTGACAGCTCCCAGTCAACCGCGGGGCTGAGGCGACGATAAGAGAAGCCTGGATTTAAGAAGACGGATTAGTGACTGTGAGTGGGGGTGGTGAGTCAGATTACAAGTGTGGGTACATAGAGATGTTGACCCATCTCTCGAGGGAACGGCGCACACGGGCTGCTCAAACAGCTCCACAGTCAGTGAATCAACCCTCCTTGTTCACCTTTCGGAGCACCCCTCTCACACAAGTTTCAATGAATGTCTGTCACATGACTCTTGAGCATGGATGAGGGAACGCTACCTCAGTTAACTCTGATCAGAGATTGGTCTGTTGGCTCAAATGAAAGAACGCTTCTTTCTGTTGCACACGCAATAAAATGAATAAAATAAAATAAAATGGAAAAAAGGGGGGGGGGGGGGGGGGGGGGGGGGGGGGGGGGGGGGGGGGGGGGGGGGGGGGGGTGGGGGGGGGGGGGGGGGGGGGGGGGGGGGGGGGGGGGTGGGGGGGGGGGGGGGGGGGGGGTGGGGGGGGAACCTGTATGCGAAAACAAAGAGAGGGGAGTATGTGTGGGAGGAGGGAGGGGTGAGCGGAAGGGGGGGGGGGGGGGGACGGGACAGTGCATACAGGGAATTTGGGGGGTGGAGATGTGAGTGGCGATTCACTTTCACCCCGCTTGCTTATGAAGTCTGAGTAGGCTTTTCCCGCACCTATCCCATAGTTCTTTGTACAGGATGTTTCAAAGGGAAACTGTTCACAGGCCCTTTCGCCTGCCTCTGCTTTCATCCTCTGTTCACCCTATCCTCCCCCCCCCCCCACTGCACACACACACACACACACACACACACACACTGTATGCGGTCTGTTTGTTCTCCTATCATTTTCTTCTTTCAATAATTCAAAAGAAACGAACCAAAGGATGAAGTCCACAGCGAACTGTGGACTATTCTCCGGTTTTATATCGCCCCTGATAAAAACTAAATTGCTGTCAAGGTGCAATACCATCTTAATCCAGCACGGTATTATAGCAAAATGAGAGAGTTTTAGGCATTTGAAAAGGTATGGAGGACTCATTCTTTCTCTTTATCTGTTGCGTGCTTGTGCACGCGCGCGCGCGCGCGTGTGTGTGCTTGGTGTGTGCAAGCGTGTTTCTCTGTGTGTACGTGCGCGCGAACACATGCAAGCACGCATGTAAACACACCCACAAGCATACGCGCGTGCTCGCGCAGGCAAACGCACACATACGAGCGCATCGAACTAAGTCATCATCAGATCATGACCTCCCCAGATCAAGATCGTCTCCTCCCCCCCCCCCCCCCCCCCCCCCCCCCCCCTGCTTGGGCGACCCCAACTGGCAGTGTCCTAAAAATGACCCTCGAAGTCCTCCAGGTCGTAAATATGATGAATGACTGTACAGTCGCTGACAGGCTGGCTACACCAGGCACTTACTATAGTTTATTACGGATGGCGAGAGCCCGCCATGCAGCCAGAGGCCCTTCAGAGGACCAGTGGTTCCCACCCTGAAACCCGCACTTTGGGGCTGTGACTACCTCTTGCTCTTGGGGTACATCCAAACAGCGCGAACTTGTTCTTTTATTTATTTATTTATTTTTCAGATTAAGCGCATGTGGAACAGCGGGGGGTCTGAACTCGTCTAAAACACCCATTTTCACACATCGAAAACATGAAGGGGGACCTGCTCCCCTCCAATCCCCCTCTCTCCTCCAACCTCCTCCCCCCCCAATGTGATTCAAATTCGCAACTTTTGAACGTGAACTCCATGCTCTTCCCCAAGAGATGACGTTCAGAAACGTACTTGTGGCATGGGGTAAATGCACTGCTTGTCAGCTCTGTATGAACAGAACGAACGATCCCAGAGAACACGGCCCGTGTTTTACAGGGCGTCTGTCACAGTCATTCGGACTGCTACGCACTTTCTGGGAAATGAGAGTGCAGAAGCGCAAACCACCGCCCTGTCTTTGGCTCAGTGTCGACAGGTACAGACCCACCGCCCTGTCTTTGGCTCAGTGTCGACAGGTACAGGCCCACCGCCCTGTCTTTGGCTCAGTGTCGACAGGTACAGACCCACCGCCCTGTCTTTGGCTCAGTGTCGACAGGTACAGACCCACCGCGCTATCTTTGGCTCTGACAGAGTCAAAAAGCACAGACCACTATGCTGCCTTTGGTTCTATGACGTCTGGTCACTCTCTAAATTTGCAGTCTAGAAGTTCTCTCCCTTTCAGGCAGTGGGCCTGAGAAGACCGTAAACAAGAGAAAGGGCACTGTACACGGCCGTGAGCGATTCCCTTGCACTTAAGATCAGAAACAGTCATCTGTTCCGCTCCCTTCCCCCCCCCCCCCCCCCCCCCCCCCCATCCCCGACACAGAGAGAGAGAGAGAGAGAGAGAGAGAGAGAGTTTCCGGAACATATCTACTGAGCAAACTGGAGCACAGATACTGTGTCAGCTTTCCACTTAAACGGACATGTCGTACACTCCAAACCCATGTTCGCACCCATGCTCACGCCCCCCCCCCCCCCCCCCCCATTCATAGCTGTTTTTCACATTTAAACCCGCGCTTTTGTGACTCGTGGGTTTTTCTTTTCGTCCTCTCTCTCTCTCTCTCTCTTTGATCTTCGTGGTTTGGGGAGTCTCTGTCGCACCTTGCACTGATCTCAACGCGATCTCAAACAGTCCGGCGACAAACACTGCGGGGGGTGGGTACATGGTGTGATTACTTGGAAGGGCGAGATACTGGGATCGCGTAAACAGGCCTCCGTATCTGGCGAGGAAAAAATGGCGTTATTATGGGATCGCCTCATTACTTCCCCCGTATTGACAGACCCCCCCCCCCCCCCCCCCCCGACCCTCCGTTGAAACTGCCCCTGCTCGGTCGGGGGGTGTGTGTGTGTGTGTGTGTGCGTGCTTGCGTAGTGTGTGTGTGCGCGTGGCACGTGTGTGTGTGTGTGTGTGTGTGTGTGTGTGTGTGTGTGTTGTGTGTGTGAGTGCGCGTGCGTGTGTGTGTGTGTGTGTGTGAGAGAGAGAGAGAGAGAGAGAGCGAGCGAGAGAGACAGACAGATGGACAGAGAGAGAGAGAGAGAGAGAGAGAGAGAGATGTATGCACAGGCGCAAGCGTGCGTAGGTCCTGAGCTGTGGTATTGAAAAAATGTCCTTTTTGTACACCCCTCCACCAAGAATAAGTGCTTCTTTCCGTTGAAGGTGAGGGGAACATCATGTAGTAAGAATAAAGATGTCTTTTTGTCCACCCCCCCCCCCCCCCCCCCAAATAAGTGCTTCTTTCCGCTGAAGGTGAGGGGAACATCACATAATGGGAATAAAGATGTCCTTTTGTCGACCCCCCCCCCCTCTCCCCCCCCCCCCCCCCCACAAATAAGTGCTTCTTTCCGCTGAAGGTGAGGGGAACATTACGTAATGGGAATAAAATATGTCCTTTTGTACACCCCTCCCACAAGAATAAGTGTGCTTCTTTCCGTTGAAGGTGAGGGGAACATCATGTAGCGGGAATACTGTACAGGTAGAATGTGGAACAGGTGTGATATTGGACATGGGGAGTATTGAGCTGGGAAGGGGGCAGATGTGGGGGGGAGGGGGGGGGGGGGGGAGGGGAGGAGATCGAGCAGCAATACAAGTATAGGAAAAATCCAACGAGCGGGATGTTTGAGCTGTACTGGGGAGAGTATTGAGTGTGGGGAGAATCGATACGATACCCCCCCCCCCCCTCCCCCCCCCCCCCCCCCCCCTCTGACGTTATTTGTGGAATACGGACACTCGTCTCTTCGTTCTGTACATGTGTGCGAGTGTGTGTCAATGTGTATAACAAAGACCAGAGACAGTGAGAGAGGTAAAGGGAAGGAGCGAGGGAGGAAGGAAAGGAAGGGGGGGGGGGGGTGACAGAGAGCGAGCGAGCGAGAGAGAGAGAGAGAGCGAGAGCGTGCGCTTTGCGTGCTTGTGCGCGCGCGGCGCGCGTGTGTGTGTGTGTGTGTGTTCTGTGCCATTCTCTTTCTCTCTCAACATCCTCTCACCTTCTCTCTGTCTGTCAACGTGTTTTACAACCAGGAAGAGCTAGACAGTTCTCACATACAGAGAGAGAGAGAGAGAGAGAGAGAGAGGGAGAGAGAGAGAGAGAGAGAGAGAGAGCGTTTAGATATTGCAATAAACCCAACTGAATATGGAGTCATTTTACCGAAAAAGCAGAATCACTAGTAATTCAAGAACATCATAGTTCACTGCCTGAGCCGAGTTATGATTATACGGAGTTCATAAGAGAGAGAGAGAGAGAGAGAGAGAGAGAGAGAGAGAGAGAGAGAGAGAGAACTAACCAATAAAACTTAATATGCAAGTGTGGCGTTAGGGGATAGGAAACAGTGGGGTAGGAAGACTCATTAAGAGACTCGGAGAGGTTGGTACACAGAATACTTGACATGGACAGACAGCCAGCGATAGACGGAAACAATGACAGACAGACAGACAGACAGACTGACAGGCAGGAAAAAGACATGGCGAGTTCTTGAAAATGTGACACAGGTGGTAGCAAGAGATCCATGATCCACGATCATCCTCCTCAGCCTAGGACCTTCCACCACCACCCTCCCCCCGGACCACCCCCCCCCCCCCCCCCCGGACCCACCCACACCCCCTCCCCATCCTCTGAATGAATTTCAGCCCTGAAATGCAGGTTCGTACCCCCCCCCCCCCCCCCCCCCCCCCCCCCCCCCCCCCTTTCTGGCGTGTTCATCCGTCCGCAACACATAAATGTCGCACAAATCGCGCGTCAATCAAATACTGACAGTCGACAAGCCAATCGGTGAACCGTATAGCCCAAAAGGTATGGAGAAAGATGACAGAAAGAAATGAGAAAAGAAAGAAAGTTCAGCGCTGCTTCACGATCGGCCTTTTTCGTTGACACCCCCATGCTATCTTCGAGGCAAACTAACTTTTCGGACATTCTGGCGCTAATTCTTGGACGGACTTGATTGGGCCTAATTACCGCCCAACGATGGTAAAACAAATGATTATGCATGAGAATAAGTATGGATGAAAATACTGTATCCCACAAATTATACGTAAAATATAGGTAAAAGTCATTCAAGTTTGACTTTGTTGATAAATCTGCTGCATCTGTTTACAGAAAATGTTTGTGGTTGTCGAACCAGTGACCATGGGAAAAAAAAAAAATACCGAGGCCATGACATCGAACGTAGCAGACATTCCATACTCAAGGGAGCGAACTGGTCACTTAAAGGTTAAAAGGTCACAAAGGAAATCTATTTATACCCAAAGTCCGCATAGAGTCTTAGATACATCTCCCTTCGTGCCCCCCCCCCCCCCCCCCCCCCCCCCCCCCCCCCCCCGTTTTTTGCCCTTTGTACACGTATATAGCAAGACTCGCTGCTTGACATTATTTTTTTTTTTTTTCCGCGCATTTTCTTCAGTGGGTGAATACAAACACAAAAGAGCACGCAGCAAGTCTGCGGAGGCAGCGGGTGACAGAAGACAGGAAAGGTCAAGTGGCAAAGTGCCCTCAATTATAACTTGGTCAGGTGTGCCGCCCAGGCATTCTGCAGCCACTCGTGTGTGCTGTCCCCCCCCCCCCCCCCCCCCCCCCCCCAACGCAGAGTCAGCATCTTCATTAAAGCGCTCGTGTGCGTGTGTGTGTGTGTGTGTGTGTGTGTAAGAGAGAGAGAGAGACAGAGTGAGAGAGAGTGAGAGACAGTGTGAGAGAGACAGACAGACAGACAGGACAGAGAGAGAGAGAGAGAGAGAGAGTCGACCGGAATTTCTTCGTACGACGAAGGTGTAGCTAGGAACCCCCCAGTTTTCATTACGCTGATTTAGTTCAGCCTCTTTTACATTCACCCCCTCAGCACACGTTGACAAACGCTTTTGTCAAACCGTTTTTTGACAGCGCGCTGTTATTTAACAGTAATTTATTTATTTACTTTCATTATTACTTTTTCCTATCATTTATTTTCTCTCTTAGTTTTTCTTTCTCTCTTTTTATCAAGTTTTTTTTTTTTTTTTTTTTTTTTTTTTTTACTGTCTGTATCAGTGTCACATTTATGCATGAAACAGCCGTCAGGGCACTGCAGCGATCAAGTTCACTTTGGGGTTACCATGACTACTTTCAGCTGATCTCGGGGGAAACAAACAAACAAAAACAAACAAAACCACCTATGTTAGAATACTAAACTCAGGGGGGCTGTTTAGACGAAAAACAAAAGGTGTCTTAGGCTCACCTCGATGCGCTAAGTTGAATGGAACCCTCAGCTAAGCGTACGACCACTACTTTCCCATGAAACTGCGACAAATACACAGTAAGCTCAGCCGATCACAGCCAGAGCAACCACTGCAAGCCATTTTGACTGCTGATCACGTGTTGTAATTTTTTTTTTTTTAAATTTTGGATCATGCTCAAAATGGCGTGCAGGTGGGGAATACAAAATACCAAATTCAGTTCCCAGTAACTTGTTATGCGAGCATACATCTGCAAGCTCTATCCAACACCAACACTCTGCAGCCAAATCCAGAATGTCGTCTGGTGCAAAACCAGTTTCAAAACTTCCGGTGCAAACTTCCGCTTTTTCTTGCTGTGGCGAGGACTTCGGTCAAGAGCTGTGTGTGTGTGTGTGTGTGTGTGTGTGTGTTGTGTGTGTGTGTGCGGCGTGTGTGCGTGTGTGTCCGTGTCGTGTGTCCACTTCTATCGAGCTGTGTGTGCGTGCGTGCGAGCATGCGTGCGCACGCACGCGCGCGCGCGCGCGTGTGTATGTATATGTGTGTGTTGTGAGCACTTCCGTGGAGAACTCTGTGTGTGTGTGTGTGTGTGTGTGTGCGTGCGTGCGTGCGTGCGTGCGTGCGTGCGTGCGTGTGTGTGTGTGTGTGTGTGTGCACGTGAGCGCGCTAGGACTAGGACTTGGAAAGAGAGGCTTTTCTTCCACATCCTTGATATGTGTCAACAGCCGAAGGGGGGAACTGGGGGGGAGGATGGAGGGGTGGAGGGACAGGACAGCTGACAGAGGATGGCGTCCACGATCTAACGGCCTGTGTCATTTCATGTATGACAATGAGCTAGCCTTTTTTTTTTTTTTTTTTTTTTTTTTTTTTTTTTTGTCTTCCAACTTTTTTCCCCCTTCTTTATGTTGGGCCTCCATCCTCCTGTCCCCCCCCCCCCCCCCCCCTGTCCCCCCCCCCCCCCCCAACTGTTTTTTTTTTTTTTGAAACTGACTCGCACTTACCATGCCACCGTCTTTTGTGTTTGTTTTTTGTTTTTTTTGTTTGTTTGTTTGTTTTGTTTTAACAGATGGACATCTCTTGCTGGTTTTAAAGCTCTAGCGTTTGATGCAAAGCGTTTGGGTTTATTCATGTTCTAATATGTGATGCACTGACGCTTTCATTCTGCGATGGTTACTTACATAGCATTTTGGTTTTTTCTTATGGATGCTTCTGGTTATAATCTTCCTTTTTTTTTGTATTGCTTTTAAAACAAACACGTAAAAAAAAAATAGTTTATAAAAAACACGGATATAATGGAGTGTGTGTGTGTGTGTGTGGTGTGTGTGTGAGTGTGAGTGTGTGTGAGAGAGAGAGAGAGTGGTGTGTGTGTGTGTGTGTGTGTGTGTGTGTGTGTGTGTGTGTGTGTGTGCATATGTACAATCTTGGCAAACCAGGACTTTTGGCGTAGAAAACTTCGACTTTGAAACAGACGATATCACATGGCTAACACCAAGAACAAATCTTCAAAAGAGGTTAGGCTGCATGAACTGCATGGATAATAAAGCATAACATTTACCGTACCACCCTCCGCCTTTTCCCCATCTTTTGATGAACTATGGTAGGGAAAAAAAAAAGGTTCCTGGTTTTTGTTTGTTTGTTTGTTGTTCTCAAGCCTCATTCTACGGACAGATAAACGACCCGGCCAACCGATGGACGCGGGTCAAGAATCGCCTCATGACGACAGTAATAAATGTACGTCAAGGGAGACTATCGCTGTGACATGGAGCGCGACGTTACCTTTCTCTCCGTCAGGAAGAACAAAGACAATGCTGGTGATTGATCGACACTTCCCGCTAGTTTTCCTGACACCTGGACAGCTGCCACTGAGTAGACTCTCTCTCTCTCTCTCTCTCTCTCTCTCTCCTCTCTCTCTCTCTGTATGACTGTCTAGGGTTTCTTTGCTCCCCCCGTCCCCCTTCAGACCAACTCTTCTCTCCTCTCTTCTCTCTTCTTCTCTCCATCTCTCCTTCTCTCTCTTTCCTCTCTCTCTCCTCTCTCTCTCTCTCCCCCCCCCTCTCTCTCTCTCCTCTCTCCCCTTCTCTCTCTCTTTGTTTTTGTTAACCTTTGATTTGATAACACACTAGGAATGAATGTGTACTATTTGTTTGCAGGAAGAAACAGGGAAATGTTATTGTTCTGTTACCCCCCCCCCCCCCCCCCCCCCCCTTGTCAAAAGACCTCTTTGGTAATGACAATAAATATCAAAGTGTCAAAGTCTCCTCCCCCCCCCCCCCCCCCCCCCCCCTTCTCTCTCTCCTCTCTACTATTATTTGTTTCTGTTGTTAGCCTTTGATTTGTTGACACACTAGGAATGAATGTGTACTATTTGTTTCAGGGAAGAAAGAGGGGAAATGTTATTGTTCTGTTACCCCCTCCCCCTTGTCAAAAGACCTCTTTGGTAATGCCAATAAAAGATCAAAGTGTCAAAGTCTCTCCCTCCCCCCCCCCCCTCTCTCTCTCTCTCTCTCTCTCCTTTATTTGTTTTTGTTACCCTTTGATTTGATACACACTAGGAATGAATGTATACTATTTGTTTGCAGTAAAGAAAGAGGGAAAATGTTATTGTTGTGTTACCCTTCCCCACTTGTCATAAGACCCTCGTTGGTAATGACAATAAAACGTCAGTGTCTCTCTCTCTCTCTCTCTCTCTCTCTCTCTCCTTCCTTCTACTTCCGCTTTCACTTTTTCCTCTGCAGCACAGCCTCAGAGCGCGAAAATGACTCGAGTGCATCTGCGCGAGAAAGCGTGTATGTGTACTGCGTGAACGCAAGCATGCGCACGCCAATCTTTTTGTATACATACGAAGAGGCATAACAACAAGTGCCCGAACAACAGAAGAGAACTTTAGGACTATTGAAAGGTCTCACGGCTTCCAAAAGCCGTAAATTAATTATCCAAAAAGCCTTCGGAAGGAGAGAGGGGGAGGGGGGGGGGGGGGGGGTTGTGGTTCTTGTTGCTCGCTCTTTAACACATTCCACAACGTAAGTAGACACTTACACTTTCTACTTCAAATAGGGACGCACCTGTTCCCAAATATGCCTTCATGATTTGGTGTGTGTGTGTGTGTGTGTGTGTGTGTGTGTGTGTGTGTGTGTGTGTGTTCTTTGTGTGTGTGTGTTCTCTCTCTCTGTCTGTGTGTTCCTTCTTTTCTCTGTTCTCTCTCTCTCTCCACTCCCCCCTCTCATACAGAAAAGAGAGGGGAGGGAGGCAGTGAGAGAGAGAGAGAGAGAGAGAGAGAGAGAGAGAGGGAGGGGGAGAGGGAGAGAAAGAGAGATAGAGAGAGAGAGAGGAGTGGTGTGTGCGAGCCGCTGAGGAGAGAGTGAGCGTGTGTGTGTGTTTAACGTTTCGCGTGTGTGTGTGTGTGTGTGTGTGTGTGTGTGTGTGTGTGTGCGCGCGCGTGTGTGTGTGTGTTACTGCTTCTACTGCTCAGAGAACGTTTTGAATGTCACTCGTTCAAGCAAAGGAGGATTGTCACCATCACAAAGCAAAACAACAAAAACCAAAACAAACAACAACAAACAATCTAAATCACGGCAAGCACACGGAAAGCAAACGCCGAATTTTGCCCCATACGCAAAGAACAAGACCCAATAACTTGCACATTTATTCCCATTTTTCTTTCACTTACACCTGAAAATGTGTATTAACCACTTACATCAAACACACTTAAAAAAAGAAAGAAAGAAAAAAAAAAAAGACCCGAAGAATCTGGATATTCATGCAAGTTCGAATGCAGTAGGTCGTTTCGGTTTCCAATACAACTTCCACTCAATCCTTCTTGGACATTCTGCGCAGCCATAAACAAAATGAAACAGCAGCTTACAACCACGTAATAATGCTCTCTCTATACTGTTTCCAAGACCTCACACAGCATGGTGTGATTTTCAACATATCTGGGTCTGAATCTAAAAACACACAACAAACAAAACAAAAAAAAACAAAAAAAACTAACACACCACTTGCGTTTTCCCCCCCCCGTGTACCAATGATAACGAAGTCGACGGGACTGACGATCGCCTCTTACTGAAATCTTCCCCCCGCGAATTCAGTCGAGGGAAAACACACACACACACACACACACACACACACACACACACACACACCTACACCTAAACAAAACAAAACGCTTTAATACAACGTGACCTTGTTCAACCCAGTTTAATGGAACAGAAATCAATTGTACTTCCATTAACCGCACTGATAACAGCCCTCCCCATCCCCCCTCCCCCCCCCCCCCCCCCCTCTCTCTCTCTGTCTCTGAAGTGACTCTGTAATTTTCAACTTACGTAAACACATCCTTTTGCAACACGGTATTCCACACACACACACACAAACACACCACCAGAGAGAGAGAGAGAGAGGAGAGAGAGATGGAGAGAGAGAGAGAGAGAGAAAGAGGAGTCAGGGCAGAGACAGAGAGAGAGAGAGTTAAGTTATTGTAGAAGGCCATTTGACCAATTTCACTTTGAAAACGTCATCCATGCAATTTCTTCACTTTACACACACACACACACACACACACACCACACAACACACACCACACAACACAGACAGAGAGAGACATACAGACAGAGAGCCAAACAGACCCACGAGACAGACCGTGAACAGAGAGAGAGAGGAGAGAGAGAGAGGAGAGAGGAGAGAGAGAGAGACAGACAGACCGACAGACAGGCAAAGAGGAGAAGGAAGAGAGAGAGAGAGACCGAGAGACAGACAGACAGACAGACAGGCAAAGAGAGAGAGAGAGAGAGAGAGTAGACAGAGAGAGGAGGAGAGGAGAGAGAGAGAGAGAGCGAATCTCACTGTTCTCAGACAGACACGTTCTCCTTTCCTTTATCTGTTTGGTTGACTACTCTGTTACATGCGCATTATATATGTTGCATTGAAAGTGTACTGGCGTGGAAAGTGTACTCTCCACGGCAAAATCGTGGGAATGTATACCACGGCTGATCCATGGAATGTATACATTCCACGATTTGCCCGTACACTTTCCACGCCAGTACACACATTTCAATGCAACATATACACGCCGACAGCGGACTGATCCATTCACGTCAACACACAGACCACTTCATGCAACTTGAGGATAAAGCACGTTTACCTGTCGGAAGAGCCGAGGAGTCAGCCACAATCACTGTCAGACCCGTCTAATAAACCACAACGTGATCATGAATACGACCTCACACTCAGGGTAGGAACTACAGAGACAACGAGTCCTCCTACCTTCTTACACCCACAATGACACAAACCCTACCTAGCTTTGTCAACCCACACACCTCAATACGAACAGCACGAAAAATTAAAAAAAAAAAAAAAAATCATACCTTAACACAGACCGACACACATCGATCCACACACACACACACACACAAAGCAGTCGCCTGCGTCCGATCCGTGCAAGTCCCACACAAAGTTTGCGGTTTCACCTCCCAGTTTCACGCGAGTCTGGTTTCAAACGGCAGCCTACACGCACGCACTCACACGCACAACACTATACACAACAGTCGGCCTGCTGCACACTTGAGGAACCCCCTCGAACTTGCTTTCCGGCGCGTGCTCGCCTCTTCAGCTGTCGCCTGACGGTCGTCTTCTTCGTCTACTTCTTCTTTTTTTCTTTCTTCTGTTTTTTCTTTTTTTAAAAACGCCCTACAATATGTGTGTGACATTGCACGCCTGGGGTGCGTTCATCTTGATGGTGACGTTTTCTTTACTTTTCTTGACGAACGTTCAGTCTGTTTTCCTGGATGCCTATCGCTTCGCCTTTTAGGAAGTCGCCCAACTCCTTTTTTTTGGACTCGGTTGCATCAACCTTTCCCGACCGGTTGAGCGGGATGATGATGCTTACAGCCCAGCCGACCGCAAAGGGTCATATCAGGGCTGTCACCGGGTTGAAGTCAACTCAAAAGTCATTAGAAAAAAAAAAAAAAAAAAAAACAAAAAAAAATCTTTCAAACAACCCTTTATAATACACCTACTTAAAACACCTGCAAATTTCGTGAAAGATCTTTCTTTCGTAAAATCTTAGATGAAAAATGTTGATCTTTCAGAAATTCATCAGTGGGGCATCTCTGAACAAAATTTTCATGGAGTCTGCAGTAAAATGTTTATGTCTCACATCATGCAAGTCCCAACACTCTAAAAGGATAGGTCTGACTATAAGTGGTACATGATAATGGAATGCACCACAGAGTTTCTTCACCTTCTAAAAGATAAAAATGAGTGTAAAAGGAGTGGCCTGCATGCAAACGGCACAAGACTGTTTACGTCCGCCCCTGGAACATGGTAAAGACTCCTTCAGGTTTGGACGGATTTGGAAGAGAATTTGATATCCGTCTGCGAGTTCCATTCCTCTCGCCAGAGGTCTCTGAAACAAGCCTGGGCTTTGGGTTCGAGTTGAGCACATTGTCTATCCCTCACACAGATCTGAAACCCCCGACCGGTAAGTCTCATCTGCTGTCGTTTCACACCTCCTGGATGAATTCCTTTCGCCTATAATAAGCCTTGGACTTATCAAGTCGACGCTATAGCTGCCGTAGTGTTAAACAGACATGTTTGATAGCCGTTTCCATCCTTTCACTATGCAAAGTTCATGCCTGTGAACGCTTTTTTTTTTTTTTTTTGTTTTTTTTTGGTTCAAAAGTGACAATCGATCATGATTCATAAATAACAGGAGGGTGGTGTTTACAACATTCGCATTCCCAGACTTGAACCTGAGAATGGTGTTTCCCAAGTCGAAACGCCCTGACGGTGCTCTATCTTTACACAGACAAGTGTAAGAACAAATTGTTCAGAATTGAATAAACAAAAAAAAAAAAAAAAAAAATGTTCACTTGAACTGCTTTTTTTTAATTTTGAATGCTCACCTCCTCCACCCCACGCATGCACGCACACTCAACGCGCATGCGCACGCACACACGCGCGCATACACACACCTACACTGCGAAACGTCAGATTAACTCGTTGTACTCGCACACACACACACACACACACACACACACACACACACACACACACTGGTATGAAAGGACTTATACATCATAATCATCATCATCATCATTATCATTATCACTACTAAGAGTATGCCAATCCTCGGTTAGAGACCAAACTCTAAGCGCTTTACAATAACGCTCTCATTACACACCAGGCTGCCTACCTGGGTAGAGCCGGCTGAAGAACTGCCTATTGGAACATCATTCAGTCGTTTCTTGAGTCATTCAGTCAATATCACCCACTCAACCAGTTTGTTTTTTTTTTTTTTCCCCCTTTCGCTCTTTCGATGGTTCACCTTAGGTATGCTAAACGCAACGTGTCATCCACATCAACAGCCAAAGTGGCCTTCTCTCTTCCGAAAGTTGGTGACGGATTTTACGTGTATGCGAGATATTCCGCGTGCGTACACACACAGAACCTCGGTTCTTCTTCTTCTTCTTCTTTCTTTGAGTGTCCATCTTCATCGAGTTGAAGATTCTAACACTATAGTAAGGGGTTTTCCGGATCTGACGGTAGATCAAACTGCTGCCTGGATCATCAGCTTATGAAAAGAAAAAGCGGGAAAAAAAAAAAAAAGGGGGGGGGGGGGGGGGGGGGGGGGGGGGGGGGGGGGGGGGAGGGGGGTCACCCTCGAATTTCAGGCTTCAAAGGGAAGAGGAGTGGGGGGTGGGGGGGGGGGGGGAGGGGGGGCATAAGTGGCCTTACACTGGAGTGAGACGGACGGACTAAGGTGAGGAAGAGGAGGGATAGGGGGGGGGGGGGGGGGGGGGGGGGGCCAGGAGAGAGGAGCAAAAGAGGGGAGGGAAGCGGGGAAGGGGGAGTGGGGGGGGGGGGGGGGGGGGGGGTGGTGGTGGTGGTGTTAAATCCAGGATCTGAAGTCCTCCAGCGAGACCGATACCACTACCTCAGCTGGAAGATTGTTCCACTCTCTCTCCCAGAGCGCGGAAGGAGAAGCTGTTATTTCTGCAGTTCCTGCAACAGGATTCTACTTGGTACTGCAGCTCATGGGAGTTTCTGGTGTTGTACTGGTGGGGTGTAGCGCGAAGGGATGGGCGCAGAGTTGATCTTAGTGTCGCCGTGGTGAAACTTTCAGAAGGTGGCTAGCCTGATTTGCTGACGTCGCTGTGTTCTACAGGAGCCCAGTGCAACTGGTTGTACATGGCACTTGACGCTGGACGTCTGGCGGTAGTGCGATTTACAACCCAGTGCGCCGCCCTTCGCTGGACCTTTTCAAGTGCCATCTTGTCAGCTTCTTGATGGGGATCCAACACCTGGCAGGCGAACTCTAGGGTTGAACGCACAAGGCCTTTATAGGCTTTTCTCCATAACTAGAAGGACACCTAGAACTGGATGGAATGTTGGGAAAGGAAGTCAAACCCACAGCAGATCTCAGGCTGGACACCCCACTGACAGAGCTAGTTAAAACTTGGTGAACCTTTGTCCATTGTGCCACTCCCCACTGACTCCCCAGGGTGTTCAGGGACAACCAACAGGGGAAAGAACTGGAGCTGGCTGCTGGGACATTCTGAAGGGTTCTGAAGGGGGGTTAATGATAATAGTTGGTGAAAATCCCACGTATGACTGTGCAGGAGAACTTTTTTTTTTTTTTTTTTAAATCACAAATTCATGCCAAAGTTTGATTGTTAAGTTCCCTCCTCATGAAAAATAAACAAGTTTCGAAAAGCATTAGCAGCCGAGAAGTTGTATTCAAGTGCAGGTACAATACAAATGGGACGGGAAACACACACACACACACACACACACACACAAAAAAAAAAAAACGACAACCAAAAAAGCAAAAACCAACAAGCAAACAAACAAACAAAAAAACCCTCATTCATACGATAAAAATGTAGCATGTGACGTCATTTCATACGACTGGATACACTTTCAGACGCTATATTTCAAAAGAAGAGGAAGAACAACAACAACAATCGAGAACAAGAAAAAAACAAAAAAAAAAAAAAGAAGAACAAACAACGAAAACAAAAACAAGAATACAACATCGCTTCCATCAGTAACACATTTCGGTCAACTTTTGTAACGTGTGCCATCTCGCGCTTCATCTATCCTGCAGTTGTTTGTTGGGTGCTATTGATGTTCCCCATCTCCCATGCTCTCTCGTTGTTGACTCTTGGGAGAGGTTTCAATCGGCGGAACAATACAACACATAGGCTGTAACAGTAAACATGACGGGGGAAAAAGCGGACCTAACTGAACACACCAGCAGGCAGTTTACCACCACCACCCCCACCCACCAACCCCACCCCCCCCACACCCCACCCACCTCCCTCCACTCCCCCCACCTCCCCCCCCCCCCCCCCCCCCCCCCCCCCCCCCCCCCCCGGTCCCACCCACCCCCCCCGTCCTGCGGCTTGCGCCCTTTTCGAAAAGAGCAAGAAGGGCTGGTGGTTTACATTATAGATGACCTTGCTCCACTCGTTTGTTTTGTGTGTGTGAAGAGAGATGATGGTCGGAATTCTTTGTGACACTCGGAGAACAACTTTTTTTTTCAGAGGACTGCACGAACACACTCTGGGTGAACAATGCGCACGCGTGAGAGAGAGAGAGAGAGAGAGAGAGAGAGAGAGAGAGAGAGAGAGGGAGAGAGAGGGTTCTTAGTTTACGAGAATAACATACGTACTTGTGAACTTTTTTTTTCTTAAACATCCAGTCATTGCCTTGAGTTGGACGATCAACAACATGACAAAACGAGAAGGCTTACAGAGAGACAACACGCACAGAGAGACAGAGACAGAGAGAGATGAGAGAGAGACCAGAGACAGACAGACAGGACACTGAGAGAGAGGCAGACAGACAGACAGACAAACAAAAAATGAGAAGGATGTTGGAGGGGAGGGGAGGGGGGGGAGGAAGGAGTGGTGGGTGGGGGTGGGGGTGGGGGTGTGACTTTCAACTTCGATCCAAGAGGCTAGCAGCTGTGAAAAAAAAAAAGGGAGATCTGCTCACGCCTCTCCCATCAGTGTAGTGTGTGTGTGTGGGTGGGTGGGGGGGGGGGGGGGGGGGGGTGGGGGGGGACTGTGTCATGGTGACTTGGGCCCCAAGTGGCATGTGCATGCCAGGGCTGCCCAGGACGCCATTAGGTCAGCGTTGTTGCACACGTTGCTCTGCTCGCGCCTCAGCTCGCTCTCTCTCTCTCTCTCTCTCTCGTTTCTTTCTCTCGTCGTCTCGCGCACTGGTAGATGTCTCAGCGTCGTGCCCTCCCCTTGTCTTGCGTCTCGCTTCACCTCGCCTGCCTGTCTGTCCGTCTGGTCTGTCTGTCTCTCTCTCCTCGATTAATTGATTTAATCCCCACCCCCTTACCCCTTCCTTCCTACCCCCTCCTCTCTCTCTCTCCACATGACATATATCTATATCTATCTATCTATCTATATCAACACACACACACACACCACACACACCATATATATATATATAGATATAGATATATATAGATATATATATATTATATATATATATATAGAGAGATAGAGAGAGAGAGAGAGAGAAGAGAGAGAGAGAGTAGAACAGAAACAGAATAGAAGGAAGGAAAACAGCTGACGGTTTCCACGGAAAACATGGCTTCCTCTTCAGCTTCAAAGATCCATCCCTTCTTTGACATGCCAGCTTTAGCATTTGCATGAGTGGGACAGAAACCGAACATCACTGCTGATCCTAGTCTTTTTTAAAACCGCGGCCTGAACATCACCATCTCTCATTACTTGCACGCCTCTTCCACACGGGGAGCACGCAGCAGAGGAGAGAGAGAGGAGAGAGAGAGATCGAGAGAGAGAGAGAGAGAGAAGGGAGGAGAGAGGAGAGAGAGAGAGAGAATCGGAGAGAGGGGAGACAGAGAGAAGAGAGGAAAGACAGCGACGGACGAGAGAGAGACGGAGAGAGAGACAGACAGACGGAGAGAAAGAGCGAGAGAGAGAGAGAGAGAGAGAGAGAGAGAGAGAGAGAGAGA
>JADBJO010004213.1:100000-112500 GCA_016801955.1 Conus betulinus | reverse complement strand
GTGAAAATCAATGGAACCCCCCCCCCCCCCCCCCCCCCCCCCCCCCCCCCCCCCCCCCCCCCCCAATTACTTTTTATGTTAACTCCTTAATTTCTGTTTTCATGTTACATTACTGCTTTCACGATATTTTGTGATGATCTTTCTTTTCAGTAATAATTACTGTTCTCACGTTCTTTTATTTCGCGCTCTTCGGTTAAAGCTCCGAGGTTCACCACATGCCAATATTTGCATATGTCTCTTGTCTTTAGTCCAACCGTACGGCGTACAGTCCTTGGTCCAACCATAGAGTTCAATGTGATTCTGAAGGTCCATATGCGAAAAATTTGCCATATGCACTCGTCTTTAGTCCCACCATAGAGTTCAATGTGATTCTGAAGGTCGTCTGCCCACGACTGATATCCGGTCGAACCATTAGCACTGAAATCAATGGAGGGCAAGACAAACAAATGCACCACACAGGAAATGGCTGGGGGGGTCCCACCTCATCTCACTGACGTCGCCCTCTACTGCCGCCAAGCGAAGCTAAAGCTACCCCTGAAATCGATCCTCGAGGACTTCAACAACAACAACAACAACAACAAAAAGTAGGTAAAGCAAGGTTACTTACCATGCCTGAGGAGGACTCGGGAGACGATCTAGTAAGAGTAACCCACACCAAGCTGAAGACTGTCAGAACATGGAAAGTTCAGGAGGTAGTGGACATGGCAAAGAAACCCTGAAGACCAGGGAAATAACAGGACACACACATAAAT
Organism: Conus betulinus; assembly: GCA_016801955.1. Classification (NCBI taxonomy): domain Eukaryota; kingdom Metazoa; phylum Mollusca; class Gastropoda; order Neogastropoda; family Conidae; genus Conus; species Conus betulinus. The sequence continues at coordinate 111,748 of JADBJO010004213.1, read as the reverse complement.
CAGGGAAAAACAACAGGCCACAGACATAAAACAGGGGAATAACAGGGCCACACACATAAAGCAGGCAAACAACAGGCCACAGACATAAAAAAACAGGGGAATAACAGGCCACACACATATAAAACAGGGAAACAACAGGCCACAGGCATAAAACAGGGGAATAACAAGGCCACACACATAAAACAGGGAAAACAACAGGCCACACACATAAAACAGGGGAATAACAGGCCACACACATAAAACAGGGAAACAACAGGCCACACACATAAAACAGGAAAACAAACAGGCCACACACATAAAACAGGGAATAACAGGCCACACACATAAAACAGGCAAACAACAGGCCACAGACATAAAACAGGGGAATAACAGGCCACACACACATAAAACAGGGAAACAACAGGCCACAGACATAAAAACAGGGGAATAACAGGCCACACACACATAAACAGGGAAACAACAGGCCACACACATAAAACAGGCCAAACAGGCCACACACATAAACAGGGGAATAACAGGCCACACACATAAAACAGGGGAAATAACAGGCCACACACATAAAACAGGGAAACAAAACACAAGGCCACACACATAAAACAGGCAAACAACAAGAACACACATAAAACAGGCAAACAACAAGACACACACACATAAAAACAGGCAAACAACAAGACAAGACACAAAACATAAAACAGGGAAAAACAACAGGCCAAACACATAAACAGGAAAAATAACAGGTGACACACATAAAACAGGCAAACAGGCCACACACATAAAACAGGCAAACAGGCCCACACACATAAAACAGGCAAACAGGCCACACACATAAAACAGGCAAACAGGCCACACACATAAAACAGGCAAACAAACAGGCCACACACATAAAAACAGGGAAACAACAGGCCACACACATAAAACAGGGAAACAACAGGCCACACACACACACAGAAAACAGGCAAACAACACAGGCACCAGGCACACACATAAAACAGGGAAACAACAGGCCACACACACATAAAACACAGGAAACAACAGGCCACACACACAAACAGAAAACAAGGCAAACAACAGGCCACCCACACAAAACATGCAAACAACAGAGCACACATGACTACGAGTCTGGGACTAACTGGGGTCCACAGCAACGAAGCAGTTGTCAAAGGCAAAGCGGAAAGCAAAACGAGGCATGGCAAGACTGGAACTGAGGAGAGAGAGAGAGGAGGCCGAGGAGAGCAGCAGACTCCAGAGCAAGGCCAGGGAGGCCGGCAGGGGGCAGTGGGCTACACGGTAAGCGTGCTGCACAGAACTCCCAGCGACAACGAAGTACGATACATGGCACTTCTTGGGATACCTTCACCCTCAGATCTGTCCCATCACTTCCAGCCCTTCCAATTCAAACCTGGTGAACTGGGAGGGACATCAAGATTCTCTCACACATGTCTACCCCGGTCACTGGCGAACCAACGGTGAAACGTGCGCTGAGATCATACAAAGCAGCGCCAGTAAAGCTAAGGTTCGCATGAAGACAAACCGACTGCATGAAGACACAGCACAGGAGGGTTAGCACCCGCCGTAGGAAACACCACGTCATCAGAAACTCAAGCAACGATGTGGCAGTAGACCACAAATCACACGATCTGCAACCGCTGTGACATCAACAGCATGGAAGCAGCAATTTGCTGCAAGCAGAGGAGGACTAGGAGTGCACAGCAGACCTTGCAGCATGGGAAAAAAAAACCCTCAAAGAGATCGCCAGGAGGAGTGGCACGAGGCCGACCATTGTTCTCTAATCAGGCTCCCCAAGCAAACGATTCTGACTGAACACACTGCGCCACATATAAGTAGAATGGAACAGGCACGCAACCTGAAGACTGAGAAGTATATCAGACTCTAGCAAACTGCTTGAGGGGCTGTAGCCTCCAAACCAAAGTTTTCACCAATGAGACTGAGAGTACGGGAGGATTGAAGGCTCATCAGCCTATGATCTCGTGTGACCTTGAGACCCCGACCCATCCCCCCCCCCCCCCCCCCCCCCCTCCATTCCGAAATAAAAGGCACGTTCGAATCCCGGCAGCGCCAAGGGAAACAAAATTCTGACATCAGAAGGGCATCTAAAAGTCATAAACCTAGACTCGAAACCCTCCACCCCCCACCTCCACCCCTTAGAGAGAGAAAAATTCAGGGTGGAAATTCTTGCGGAAAAAGTCAAAACCTAGACGCGATCAAACCCTCCCTTAAAGTTTTCCCCTCCTCCACCGCCGACAGCCACATTCCGTCTTCAGGGATGATGACCAGACACGACTGTCAGCAGCATCTGTTTCAGTTTCGTGTCATCGATCCCCCCCCCCCCCCCCCGCCCATGGTGGCCCAAGACCTCCCAAAGGCAGGATGGGATTTTTAACGCATGAGTAGGAAAGTTTTGTGTGTGTGTGTGTGTGTCCACCACCGACAGTGTGTGTTGTGTGTTGTGGTGATGTGTGTGTGACACGTGGTGTCAGCAGTGTGTGTGTGTGTGGTGTGTGTGTGTGTGTGTTTCGTGTGTGTGTGTGTGTGTGTGTGTGTGTGTGTGTGTGTGTGTGTGTGTGTGTGTGTGAGTGTGTGTGAGTGCGTGCGTGCGTGCGTCCGTGAGTGTGTGCACCACGTGCGTGCGTGCTTGTGGTGGCCCACGTGCGTGCGTCCCAAAGGCAGGATGGGATGCTTAACGCATGAGTGTGATTTGTGTGTGAGTGTGTGTGTGTGTGTGTGTGTGTGTGTGTGTGTGTGTGTGTGTGTGTGTGTGTGTGTGCGTGTGTGTGTGTGCGTGTGTGTGTGTGTGTGCGCGCGCGCGCGTGCGTGTGAGTGTGTGCGTGCGTGCGTGCGTGTGTGTGTGCGTGTGTGTGTGTGCGTGCGTGCATGTGTGTGTGAAAGTGTGTGCGTGTGTGCGCGTGCGTGTGTGTGTTTTATACACGCTTTTAAGCACAGGACCTCGACTTCAGGTCTACAACGAAGGGCAAGCATGGGACCGGAGTCAGCACATAAGTTGTCTCCCATGAGAAAAATCTCTCCTGAGCTGGCTGTGTGGAGCGGGAATTGAACCCAGGACCCTGGAACAAGCGTCTGATGCTTCATGACTCTCCTCGTGCACGCTCACGCATACGCACTCATACCCATGATTTTCAGTCTTTCTTTCAAAATTGAAAAGTGTTTTTATGAGAAATGTTCTGGTCAGTGAAAACTATTTCAATTTTCGAACAAAAAAAGAGATTAAAATTAATCAGCAACAGTTACTAAAATATTGAATAGGGATAACAAAGAATATGGGATGAGAAATTATGGGAAGTCCTTCTTTCTCATTCATGTTGGAAATCGGTTGAGGGTACCCATGCAACTCTCCTGACACCAACCAGCATTTTTTTTTCAATCCGTTTCTCTGTCTGTTACAGCCTTTAACTTCATCCCTTTTGAAGTCATTCTCTCGCTACTCTTCCAGTGAAATAAAGGGAAACGGCTGCAGTTTAAAACCCATAACGTTCTCCCTCTCTCTCTCTCTCTCTCTCTCTGTCTCTTTTTGAAGTCATTCTCTCGCAAACTTTTCCGGTGAAATAAAGGGAAATGGGCTGTAGTTTCAACCCGTGTTGTCTCTCTCTCTCTCTCTCTCTCTCTCTCTCTGTAAGTCATTCTCTCTCTACTTTTTCAGCGAAATAAAGGGAAACGGCTGTAGTTTAAAACCCACAACGTTCTCTCCCCCCCCCCCCCCCCCCCCTCCACTCCCTGTCAGTCTGTCCTCGCTCTCTGTCCGTCTGTCCTCTCTCTCTCTCTCTCTGTCCGTCTGTCTGTCCTCTCTCTGTCTGTCCCCCCAAACAGATGAGATCTCAAGCAGAGAGAGAGTGATAGAGAGAGAGAGAGAGAGAGAGAGAGAGAGAGAGAGAGAGAGAGAGAGAGAGAGAGAGAGAGAGAGACAGACAGAGACAGACAGAGAGAGAGAGAGAGAGAGGGCACGACATACACACTGAGAAAGCGACAGAGATGCCAGTAGATAACACACACACACACACACACACACACACACACACACACACACACACACACACACACACACACACTTAATTTCGCAGTCATGGCCAACAGGATGCCAAACCTCAAAGCGTTCCGATTTCCTTAAGCCAGAAACTAAAACACCAACTTTAGGGCGTGGGATGGTGGAGGAGGGGGTAGTTGCTTTCGTTTTCCTAAACCTCCAAACTCCCTTGGACACCATAAAGACACGCCAGTATGGTCAATGGATTTTAGAAATTTCCGCCAAAAAGTTTATGAACATCTCTACACTAGCATGGGGGAGACTGATTCTCTCTCTCTCTCTCTCTCTCTCTCTCTCGATATTAGAAAAATATCAGTTCCTCTGTAGCTCGTAGCAGTTCTTCATCTATGAATTTGGGTTCGACATTGTACGGAAATGTACTGAACTGCGTCTTAAATTTGTCAATGAACTGCGTCTTAAATCTGTCAATAAACTGCGTCTTAAATCTGTCAATGAACCACGTTTTAAATCTGTCGATGAGCCACGTCTTAATTTTGTCAATGAACCACATCTTAAAGTTGTCAATGAACCGTGTCTTAAATCTGTCAATGACCTGCGTCTTAAATCTGTCAATGAACTGCTTCTCAAAGCTGTCAATGAACACCGTCTTAAATTTGTCAATGAACAGCGTCTCAAATTTGTCAATGAACTGCGTCTTAAAGTTGTCAAAGAACTGCATCTTAAATTTGTCAATGAACTGTCTTAACGTTGTCAATGAACTGCGTCTTAAACTTGCCAATGAACTGCGTCTTAAATTTGTCAATGAATTGCGTCTTAATCAATGAACTGTTTTAGATTTGTCAACTGAACAATGCGTCGTCTTCAATGAATTTTTAAATTTGCCAATGAACAGCGTCTTAAATTTGTCAATAAACAGCGTCTTAAATTTGTCAATGAACTGCGTCTTAAATTCAATGAACTGTGTCTTAAATTGCCAATGAACGCGTCTCAAAGTTGTCAATGAACTGTGTCTGAAATTTGTCAATGAACTGCGTCTTAAATTTGTCAATGAACGGCATCTTAAATTTGTCAATGAACTGCGTCTTAAATTTATCAATGAGCTGCGTCTTAAATTTGTCAATGAACAGCGTCTTAAAATTTGCCAATGAACAGTGTCTTAAATTTGTCAATGAACTGCGTCTTAAATTTGTCAATGAACAGCGTCTTAAATTTGTCAATGAACAGCGTCTTAAAATTTGCTTAAATTTGCCAAAATGAACAATGAACAGCGTCTTAGAAATTTGTCAATGAACTGCGTCTTAATTTGTCAACGAACAGCGTCTTAAATTTGTCAATGAACAGCGTCTTAGAGTTGTCAACGAACAGCGTCTTAAATTTGTCAATGAACAGTGTCTTAAATTTGTCAATGAACAGTGTCTTAAATTTGCCAATGAACAGTGTCTGAAATTTGTCAATGAACCGCGTCTTAAATTTGCCAATGAACAGTGTCTTAAATTTGTCAATGAACAGTGTCTTAAATTTGCCAAAGAACAACGTCTTAAATTTGCCAAAGAACAGCGTCTTAAATTTGTCAATGAACAGCGTCTTCAATTTGTCAATGAACGGTGTCTTCAATCTGTCAATGAACGGTGTCTTCAATCTGTCAATGAACGGTGTCTTCAATTTGTCAATGAACTGCGACTTAAAATTTGTCAACGAACGGCAAGCGTATGGAAAATAAGAGACAGAGCGCGCAAGCTCAAGGATTTATCGAGGAGTTTGCGGGTTAAAAAAAAAAATAATAATAAATAAATAAAAATGTTTTGTCTACATGACTCTGTCAGTACAGTGTTCATGACATCACAAACTTTAAATGGCGGCTTACATTATGACTCGAGCTGCGACTTTTTTTTTTCACTCAGAAAAAGACAAAAAAAAAAAAAAAAAAAAAAATGGTTTGGAAACTGCCGCCACAAATAACTAACTGAACTCTTCATTCTAAGTTGGACGATGAAGTGCATGTTGCCTCGTCGTTGAGTTGGTGTCTCCTTCAACTCCTTTGAAGCTCACAGACCAGACGGGGGCAGCTTGGCAACCACTTGCATGTCACGCAAGCTTACAAGTATCTTGCAACTATCTTGAAATCGTGTTCTGCCAGGTACAACCAACTGTTTTCTTCAACGAAGGAGTTTTCAGTGTGCCCCCCCCCCCCCCCCCCCCCCCCCCCCCCCCTCTCTCTCTCTCTCTCTCTCTCTCACACACACACACACACACAGAGATTATGCACGCGTACGTGAGCACATCCCGCACTGGATAGCTAGACTATAACAAAACCAGTTGCGAAACGGATGGTGAAAAACATTGAAAAAGAAACAAGCAAATCAAAACTGAAATAAGATATGACACTTGTCAAGCGACATAATTTGCAAGTGAATATTTTTGTCGCTGTTTTCTATTGGTTCATTTCCTTCCCACCCACCCCCACCCCCCCCCTCAGTCAAAGACAGAGGAATTACGATAGAAGAGCGCAGCAGAACGGATGGAAAAGGAAAGGGGTAAAACTTCTATCTGAAAAAAAAAAAAAGAAAAAAAAAAAAAAAAGAAACTGGCACGCAGATGGCAGTTAGAAATAGAGCAAGGCTCGCTTTCTCTTCTCCTTTTCTAATCTTTCAAAAGGGCATCCTTAAATTATTTTTTAAAAATAATAATAATTAAAAAAAAAAAAAAAAAAAAAAACGCTACCGAGGCTCTTGACAGATCGTTCTGTCACTGTTGGAACGGCGTGGCTGGTTGGCCAAAGTCAACGTGACAGCTTCAGCTACTTCCCCCCCCCCCCCCCCCCCCCCCCCCCCCCCCCCCCGTTTTTTTTTTTTTTTTTTTTCGTAGAGAGACCAGGACAGGCTCCGTCATTCCATAGGTTGGAGACTCATCCTAGGATGGAGCGACTAGCTTGTCTAACTGCTTCGGTTAGTATACTGTGTGTGTGTGTGTGTGTTTCATCTTCACTGGTAAGAGATGGGACTGTCGTGTTATTTACCCATGAAGGCTTTTAGAGAGGGTATAATTTATCTCCCATTCCCGGTACAGTTGTCTCTTTCAGCTAGTCCTGTAGTCTTCAGTTGGTGACACAATAAAGTTTTCTACGAAATATACAGCAAAATTAACTCCAAGCGAGAGAGAGAGAGAGAGAGAGAGAGAGAGAGAGAGAGAGAGAGAGAGAGAGAAGAGGGAGGAAGGTGGAGGAATACAGACACAGAGACAGAGACAGGTACAGACAGACAGATGTTGACTGACAGACCGACAGGGAGGGAGGGAGCGAGGAAGGGTGACAGAGGGGAGGGGGAGTGCAAATGAAGTAATAGAGGTATTCATTGAAGGGGGGGGGGGGGGGGGGGGGAAGAGAGGAGAGAGAGAGGAGAGAGAGAGAGAGAGAGAGAGAGAGAGACAGACAGACAGACAGACACAGACACAGACAGACATTGAGAGAGAGACAGACAGACAGACAGAGGTTCTAGCTTGGCACTAGCATGCCACCCAAGCAGCGTGCTGCACCTAGGGTGCCTAGCTAGATTCTAGGTAGGTACTACCCGGTCACTCAAGCAAGTGCTGACCTAGGGAACCAGCTAGATTCTAGCACAGCCCTAGCCTGCCACCCTAGCACGCGCGCTCTACCTCCCATAATGCGCTGAGTCATCAGGCCAACCAAACTGGCCTATATTTAGCGCAAATCTCAATTCCATTTTTTCTTTATGTTTTTCTTTTGTTTTCACATTCTACAGTATTCTAGCTGCGTAATCACCAGAAATGATAGAAAACACGAGAATGTTGCACATGTTTTGATTGTTTTATGTGTCTTTTTTTTTTTTTTTTATTTACATGAGATTTTCCGATCCGGAATTTTGTGTGGTGGTCGACACTTTTCATTGACCGGAGTCGTGCCGTTTGCCGTTCTTTGTTCGCCGGTGCAAAGCAGCTGTGAACACGTGTGTCACTTACAGTGGGCTTTTTGGACCTTTTCTCCATTTTTTAAAAGGTAGCTGTTGTACTTTTCTTTTTTTTTTAAACATGTCTTCGTACTGGTTGAAAAAAACAGACGTATACGAAAATTTGTTTCTGAGAGACTTTGAAAGCCTGTGATCAGGCTGCTGTGATTTTCGGCGAAAACGAAGCCAAAGCGCAAAAAAAAAAATCTTTTGTGTGTGATTCTGTTGAACTTGATTCAGATCGATAGCCGCCACTTCTCCGTAGTCCTTTGTGTTCGGACTCTGTTAGTGACAGTCGTGATGTTCAATTGAACACTCCTGTTAGACGTAATAATCATACTGATCACACAGACAGTAGTGCTTCTGATACAAATGATGGACTTGATGGGCTTGTTGGTGGTAATAAGTCTGATAGCGCCACAGAACTTAGCACCAATGAAGTTGAGAACTGGGAAAACGACATTTATACTGATACACTTTCAGGTTTTTGTGATTCTTATAACGATGATTTAGAAGGTGAAATGAATGAAGAGAATTTTGTACTTTTGCTGCTGCATGTTGGCATTTTTTTTTTTATGTAGCTCTGAATTATGTGAAAGTCATGTTGATTATGGAGCGGCATGAAACGAACATTACTGATGAAGACGTACATGAGCGATTGGCTGGCCACATGGAGGGACTGTGTCCCAGGTGGCAAAAGTAAGCCAAAAACAGTGGTGGTGGTTGTGGACGACCCGGCAGAGGCCAACACAGAAATTGTGTGACTCAATGCATTTAAGAGAATTTTCAATAAAATTACCTGAATTGCTCCCATAATAACTGATGTGTGTGTGTGTGTGTGTGTGTGTGTGTGTGTGTGTGTGTGTGTGTGTGTGTGTGTGTGTGTGTGTGTGTGTGTGTGTGTGTGCGTGCGTGCATGCGAGTATGAATTTCATGGTGGACAACAAACAGAATGGCTGTGAAGCCTGGATACTGTGAAAGGATGAAGAAAATATAATCAATGCAACAGAAAAGAGGTTCTACGGACGACTTTCCAGAATCAAATGGACAGACACAAGAACAAACCACAGCATGTTAAATGAACTGAATGCTAAGCACCAACTGTTCACAGGGATCAACAGAAGAAAACTGAAACATGTAGGCCATGTGATCAAAAACAAAGATAGGATTGATGTCAACAGTCATGCAGGGGAAAGTTTAAGCAAAGTTCAGAAAGGGACAACTGCACACATCCTACTTCAACAACATTGCTGGTGTGTGTGTTTTTGGAAGTTGCCTACAGATGTCTCAATTGTGAGACTTGGAGAAGATGTGTGACTGTGTGACTTGGGAGACAATGGCACCCACTGGCGACACGGGTGAAGGAGAAGGATGAGGTAGATGATGATGGCAATACAGCCCATCATTGAACTAGCTATAGAAGGCCACGTCAGCCGTGCTAGAACTAGCATTACTAGTTGCAAAGTGAGACAACTGCAGGCGGAAATCCAAACAAATCTAAATAAAATGTTAGCGAACCGCCAAGAGAAACGTGGACAAACGAGTCACAAGGCAAAAACACGATGCGTTTTTGACCTCTTAGGTCTTCTTCAAGCAAGACACAAACAAGCAGGACAATGAAAAGGAACGAATTTGTCACTTAGCTTAGATCTCTTCAGCGTTGAATCAACGCCTGCCTACCTTGCGCTGAAGAGATATAAGCTAAGTGACAAATTCGTTCGCACAGGCACAGTGTTTATGTCTTGCCTGAAGAAGACCTAGGAGGTCGAAACGCATCGTGTGTTGTCTTGTGTCTCGTTTGTCCACGTTTCTTGGCGGTTCGCTAACATTTATTTAAGATTTATTTATTTATTAGGATAAGCTAGCTAGGATGCCCATGTAAGCTAGAACAAGCTAAGGATAAGGTAGCCCATGTAGAACTAGCTAGGGTGCCAAGCTAGAACCAAGGTTGGGCCCATGTAGAACTAGCTAGGGTGCCAAGCTAGAACCAAGGTTGGGCCCNGGCACAGTGTTTATGTCTTGCCTGAAGAAGACCTAGGAGGTCGAAACGCATCGTGTTGTCTTGTGTCTCGTTTGTCCACGTTTCTCTTGGCGGTTCGCTAACATTTATTTAAGATTTATTTAGTATTTACTAGCTAGGATGCCAAGCTAGAACCAAGGATAGGCCCATGTAGAACTAGCTAGGGTGCCAAGCTAGAACCAAGGTTGGGCCCATGTAGAACTAGCTAGGGTGCCAAGCTAGAACCAAGGTTGGGTCCCATGTAGAACTAGCCCATGTAGAACTAGCTAGGGTGCCAAGCTAGAACCAAGGTTGGGCCCCATGTAGAACTAGCTAGGGTGCCAAGCTAGAACCAAGGTTGGGCCCATGAGCACTTCTAGACTGTCCCCAGCTGGTTATCCAAGCTAGTCCCTAGCCAGTGGGGGTGGGGGGGGGGGGGGGGGGGGGGGGGGGGGGGGGGGGGGGGGGGGGGGGAGGGGGACCCCAACTAAACCAGCCAGCTGTGTATAATTGTATTGTATCGTCAGTCAATGCGCCTTTTACAGTTCCTGCCAACACACCACAAATATCTGTCACGTCTGGTCCGTCACCGTGTGCTGCCTTGGGCATGACGTGATTTATGAGACAGGACCTAACAGGCCGTGACCCAACCCACCCACACACACCACACACACACACACACACACACCCCGCCCCCCCCCCCTCCCCCCCGGCATGTGCAGATCTGGGGCTTCCCGCTGCATTCCAGACCCTGGAGCCAGCCGCGTGCCTGCAGCACGTCGTCAACACCTCTCCCCCAGCGGTACGTACGCCATCAACATGGGCCGTGTGAGCTGGTACAAGGATTAGCCGCCATCCCCCCCTCCCCTCTCCCCCCCCCCCCCCACCCCCTTCTCCCCCCCCCCCCCCCCCCCCCACACACACACACACAAACACCCACGCATGCACTCTTCTCCCCCCCCCCCCCCCCCCCCCTCTCTCTCTCCCCTCTCTCTCTCTCTCTTCTTCATGCTCGCCCCGTGTATGGTTCAAAGTGAATGGACATCACATCCTCTATCTTTCATGTGTGTTGTGTGTGTGTGTGTGTGTGTGTGTGTGTGAGTGTGAGAGAGAGAGAGAGAGAGAGAGAGAGAGAGAGAGAGAGAGAGACAGACAGACAGACAGACAGACAGACAGACAGTGAGTGTGCATACAGCGCGCGCACGTGTGTGTGTGTGTGTGTGTGTGTGTGTGTGTGTGTAAGCGCGCGCGCGCGCGTGCGAAGCGTGCGCATACGCGCGCGCGTGTGTGTGTGTGTGTGTGTGTGTGTGTGTGTGTGTGTGTGTGTGTGTGTGTGTAAAGAGAGAGAGAGAGAGAGAGAGAGAGAGAGAGAGAGAGAAGAGAGCATGCCTGCCTGTATATATACATACGCTTGCGAACATGTAGAAGTGTGGTGTGTGTGTGTGTGTGTGTGTGTGTGTTGTGTGTGTGTGTGTGTGTGTGTGTTCGTTCGTTCTTTGTTTTTACGTCTGGCCGACAGAGCTGCTAAAAGAGGCGCAAAAGGTTAGGGAAGACTGTAACATGACACTTCCTTTGTCATTCCATGAAAATTACAGGCTGCTAGAAACAACAGCATGGAAAAAAAAAAATTAGCAGATCCCGTTCTGATGAAAAGACTCAAACACAAAATACAGCTGCAGTTCGGTTGGAAATTGTATCAAGAAAGTTGTCAAATGCACCGTTATATTATTCTAGACTTGTGTGTGAGTGTGAGTGTGTGTGTGTGTGTG